>VZTX01007687.1:353192-390617 GCA_013400915.1 Pardalotus punctatus | reverse complement strand
GGGTCAGCCCAGGATCTGCCAAAGCCAAAGGAAGGTGATGCCTCATTTATGGAATTTGATTATTTCTGCAAAGTATTTCCCATGCTACTGTTCAGAACCTCCACTCAGAACTTCCAAAATTCCTTCTGACGTGCCAGTTTTAAGAAAATAGCTTTAAAATTCTGCTTGTAAGTGGTAATCTCTTCTGGTGTTCCTTGGAAGTCTAGTCCTAGCAGCTCATTTGAGGAGACCCAGACACACAGATGGTGCTTTGAAACTGAGAGCAGGAGAACTTTCAGATATTCTATTTAGTGTGATAGGAATTCACTTCATTATGTCAGAAAAATAAAACTTCTAAAAGGATACATTGCAAGAGGCGCATTTATGAATTCCCAAATTGATGAATTATTGATTGCGCCTATCAATGCGGAAAACAAATTAAAGATAAAGGGAAAAATATTTGGAAAGCGTGTTCATTCCAAATGCATTATAATCATGATGTAAATACTTAGAAAAAAGCTCAGATTTTTTTAAAAGGCGAGACAGTCACACTGCTTCTGATCCATCTTCCTGGCAGTTGTTAAGACAGCTGCTATACATGAAAATGCATTTTGAAACGGTGCGTGGATATTTGACAGGAGAAAAGGCTTAATGTTAAAACACAGAGTACAAGACTATGGGAGTATAAAATTAATTAAAAGTGAGAAGGAGGTGGTTCTTTCTAAACAGGCGTGCATGAGAACAAAATGTGTTTGCAGCATTTAGTCCCCAAAGAGTTTGGATATGGAAAGAGGCAGGCTATGAACATTTGAAAAGTGAATTCTGAAAGTGATTCAAGTATTCAGTGCAGTGTGATGATGCCCACTCGGGAATAAAATAATTACAGCAGAGAAACTACACCAGTCCAAAGAAAAAATGGTAACCTCTTCTCATCTGTTATTTGAAATAACTTGCTAAATTCCATCATAATTTTTTTTTAACCAAGTATTTTTTATATAACTGACATAGCTTCATTTTACTTCTATATGTTAACTGGAAATGTCATTTATAATGAATATATTTTGAACAAATCCTCCTTTTGACAGTCAAAATGTGCTTTTAAAATATGTCCATTAATCTTACAATGTCTTTTGAAGCATTCTCAACTAAATTGATATTAAATTTTGTAAGAAAAAAACAAACCCCACTTTATTTTAGTCTGTGTTTAATTTAATTCTATTTATGTGGAAGCTGCTAGAGCATACGATGGTTTTAAGGGTGTGAATTTTATAACACATCTGCAAATTACTATGCATAAAATCCATCTCAACTAATTAGCAGTCTCAACATGTCTCCTGAAGTATAAATGAATTATTAAATGTTGGCTCTGATGAGGAATGATTGAAAAGAAAGAATTATTTCTTTAGCCATTAAGGATGAGGATCAGAAAAAAGGGAAGCTAATTCTGCATTAATAAATAAATAAACAAAAGTTAAAGTTTAGATGAGTTTGATTTTCTTGCTTTCCAGCTGTACTCCCCAAAAGAAGCATCCTCCTACATCTGTTCCTTTGACAGTTTTGTCCAAAAAAAGGGTTTGTTACAGAAATCAAACTGCAAAATTCTTAATTAATACTGTAGCAGTCAAAGTAATTTTTGCATTTTTCCCTGTTTAAAAATGAACTTTTTATAAAGGTCATGGGATTTTTTAGGTACAAAAAGTAATAATTTGACCCCTGCTACTTTTTTTTGCCTATTTTTGGGAGGGTAAAACCTCATAGCTTTGAGTTTTGTCTTTATGGTTGTGCTATGCCGGGTTGTCCTCTGTATTTTATGTTTATTTGGTCATAGAAACAGGTTTTCCTCAATGAAATACTGAGCTATGATAGCAAATAATGATTTTATTAAGTAAATGAAATGAAAGGCCAGACTGTGGCAGTGAAACCGTGTCAGAACCAATTGTGACTTTACACCTGAAGCCCGGTTTCTCACCAGAGGTCACTGTTAGGGCCCAGTTCATCTCAAAATGCACCCTGGCTTTGAAGTAACATCACTTGATGCCCTTGTCTGCACCAGTAGCTCTGATCAAAAATCTCTCTGCCGCTCTATATTTTGTGAAACAATCAATCTGAATCCCTTGAGGGGTGATCTTTGGGAAGAAACTGCTCCACCAACACTAAAGGGAGTTGTAAATGGGTTTCAAATGGATGTTGTTCTAGGGCAAAGAGAGAAATTCACCCTGGAGAATGTATCTGTGCTGAAAAATGCATTGCAGAAGAGAAAGAGGTGTTAGGAGACATCATTTCAGCATTGTTATAATTTCAGATCAAGACTATGTTTTAAGGTAATGACTACTGGTATAAGTGGCACTGCGTACTTTGTACCATATTCTTGTTCTTACTAAACTTGATAATTCATCTTCATTTGGTCATTTTATTCTCACCCTCTTTAGTCTGCACCCCTATCCCCTTTATTAGTATTGCTTTTACACCTTATCGGCTTTAAAAGGAAGCCTTGGGAAAAACTCAGTTCCTCTAAAGTAATTCTTAATTCGTTGTGAATCTTAAGAAATTCAAAGCCATGCATTTTTTAACTCTTCTGTTACATTTATACTTTCATGTAAACACCGTGTGAACTGTGCTGTTCTTGTTGCATTGAATCTGGATCAGCTGACGATGATAGGAAATCATCTTGAACTTGAGATTTGTAGAGAATTTTTCTCTATTTAATATGGAGATATTAAAAGTTTAGAGGGGTGTTGGTATAAACCACAACTTGAAATTTTCATCTTGATTTGAAAAAAGGATGTATTTTATATTTTAGCAACTCTTTAAAGGTACAAGAGGTCTTTAAAGAATAATGTAGTAAATGTAAGTCACACTTCTTTCTGATCAGTTCTGTCATAATCTGTGTGAATCAGGAATAGTCATCTAATGCCACTTAAGAATGTAGGCTTAGTTAGGAACATTATGTGAAATTGAAATGCAGTGTAGCTGTCAAAACAATCTTGCTGCTGATCTTAGCTTTGTAAAGTAGAACTTTTTGGATTGGTTAATAGTTTTTGGTCATTTTCCTTCCTAATAAATCTAGAGAGTAGATGAAAAGTAATTTTGTTTTCTCTCTTATATTAAAGACTTTCAGTGCAGTTTTTCAGCTTATGGGTTCTAGCAAATATTTAGCTTCCTTTTATGTAATTGTAAATGATAACTATTGAATATACTGCCGTATCATGGTAAAAATTCATGTAAAACATCAATCACCCATCAGTTTCAGGGTACTTTTTTGTTTATTTCACGTTTTGGTTTGTTTTTGGGGTTTGTTTGGTTTTTGCGTTTTTATCCTATTAACACAGGTTGGATTACTTAGATGCTGCTATGTCCAGCCAGTAGAAGATTATAATTTTCTTTTCCTGTACCTATTTTCAGCTAGAACCCCTCTGCATGTGGTGTTAGCAGTTTAAACAAGCTGCTGTGTTGTGGCTCTGAGCGCGTGGCGCTGATCTGCCTGCCAGGTTACATCACCTTGGTCCTTTCAGGAGACTTTTCCACCCCAAGTGAATGACTGAACGCTGACACCGAGCAGCTCTCGCTGGTGCTGCCATCCCAGCAGCCTTTTTGTCATCCCCTGACCTCGTGTCTGCTCAGAAGAGAGGGGAGCACAGCAATGGAATTTTTTCCACAATACAGCAGCGCAGTGGTTGTGTAGCAGAGTCGTTTTGTCAGTCCTGGGCACATTTATAGCGAATTATTGAATCCAGCAGCATCACGTTGAGATTGAGACAATGCTGTGCTGTCCACAATTGAACAAAAGAGAGCAGAGTACCCACTTTGGCCCAGGGAAATCCTTAATGCACGTGCTCTAAAATACCTACAAAAGATACCACAGATAGTTATGTCATTCACACAAACTACTTATTCAAAGAAAGTAATCAAAATGGGCAAAAGGAAAATAAAAAAAAACCACCAAAAAATGCATGGGTAGTCCCCATTATCCTAGACAGGGCGTGTTGTCACATTTTTCTTCCAAGGATTGGAATGGCTTTTTCCTGATGAGCTGAGGTGAAGTGTTTGCAGGGCCTTGGGTACAACGTGTGTTTGAGAAGCAGGGAAGTGCCCAGCATTTTTTGTGTATTTTGTCCATTCAAAAAAATAATTTGGCTTTCGGCCAAGTTGGATGGGTTGTTTTTTGAGCTTTTTCAACATTTGAAAAGAAATTTCCCGCTTTAAGAATATTTTTGTTTGGTTTTTAGTGATGGAAGGTAAACTGATTCCGAGGTAATCATATCTTGCTCTCCCACAACCTGATAAACGTTGTCATATTTGGGAACTTCAGGACAAAATGTGATTTTCTTGTAGCTTTTAAGGCATGACTATTTCTTTACAAGCAGTATAAACACTAAAAGGCAAAAAATCTTTTTCAATTCTCTTAGTTTCTAATAATAAAGGGATTATAAAATATAAATAAATCCTTTATTTAAATTGTAGAGTTTGAGTCAGGAGCAACAGTAATAATCTCTTAACAGGACTAGGTAATAGTTATTTTTACATTAAGGATTTTTTGTTTGGTTGGTTTGTTTTTAATTACTTATTAGGAAGGAAAATTCTGTAAAACCTAAGGTAGAATCTTATTTCTTTATAACTTTTCATTTTAGAAATTTCAATGCTTTCTATCTGGGGTAATTAGTTATATTATTTTTAGCTTGTTGGCAACTCTGTTCCTACTCAGTCTTTTTCATTGGAAACACTGCATAAATGAGAAAGGTAAAAACTTGATTTCAAATTGGTATTGATCAATGAATTTAAAGAAAAAAAAAAAAAAAACAACAAAAAATGAACATGGCACCACCAGTGATCTGCTCCCCTGGGTTTACTTTCAGTAGAGAAATAAACAAACCAACCACTGCCCCTGAACAATGTCATCACTTGACCTCTTGATCTCTGCCTTTGGTCTCTGAATTAGACCCTCAGCAACTCATGAAATCCTTCTTTTCCTGAGCTTAGTAGTTTATATTTCACTTTCTTTGGCAGCCCCTGCTCTGTCTACAACCACCACTGGGCTGGTGAGGCTGGTCTCAATTTAGAACATTCAGGTGAAAGTGTGCTTCCATGAGAATTTGTTAATTACACCAGGGAAAAGAAAGCTACAGTGAAAGGAAATAATTAAGAAAAAGAATGATATCTAAAAAAACCCAGGCAACACCAAAAATTTTTGTACCTGTTTTCAGAATTTTGTTCTGTGATAATTTTATACAACAGCCACACTAAAATTGGTTAGAGTAATTTTGTGGTTTATGGATATTTCCCACTGGAAATGATGTAGTGAATCAGAATAGCTTTATGTGCCAAAGCAGCAGAACTCCTGTCTTCAGTGGGAATTTATGATACAGCTGTTAAGCCTCAGACTCCTTGCAAATTTCCCTGTGAATAAAGGATTAGTTTTTGTGCTGGAAGTTATTCCATCCCAATACAAGCAGTACTTTATTCAGTGATTTTTTTTGCGTAGCCCTGAACAAAAGATTAAAAAATGTTTACAGTGCAGTCTTTTGGAGGAATTTGCATATCTTCTCAAAAAGCTGTGAAGTTCCTGACTGGACAGGCAGCACCCCCAAAGCAAAAGCAGTTTTGTGATGAATTGGTTTGTCTCAGTGTAGGTGTTTCGGTAATGGGGGAGGAATCAGCCTGCTGCAACAAGTTTTTTTTTGAATCAGTGCTTCAAGAGACGTCTCATCAGAGTGCCAGACCCTGGGTCTCGTGAGCAGGGGCTCCAGGGGAGCAGATTGTCCAGGCACTGACTTGGGGGGTGTTCAGGGATGAAAAAAAATAGGTTAAGGTTTGATCTCTTGGGGGCTGATCTTCAGGTGCTGTGAAATCTGTTTATTCTTTTGACTTTAGTGGAGCTCTGAGGATGTATATCAGTTCAGGATCTTGTTCTCTTCCCCGTCTATATTTCGACCAAGTCAAGTGAGAAATAAATCCTCGCTGAGGAGGCAAGCAATTCCCTTCTACTCCTCTCCTGATTTGGATAAGATCTGGCACTTTGAAGAATTTATTAGATTTGCAATGTCCTTTGGTTCTCTTTTTATGTGTGGCAAAAAAGGCTTCATTTCACCTCTGCTCCTTTTTTGTTGTTGTTTTTTGGGGATTTTCTTTTTTTTTCTTTTTCTTTTTTGGTTATAAAGAATCTGTGCACTTATTACTAGATTAAATTTAACCAGAGATGAATATTTTCCTGCTAGTGCTAGGCCAATGTTTGAAAAGAGAAAAATCCTCATCCAGCCTCCAATTTAGGAGAGAGGAAATAGTGTATAAAGAATTGCATCAAGTGCAAAGCCCGCTTTGACAACAAATTATTCCTAACTTCAAAAGTCTTACAAAAAGATTTTCCCCACTTCAAAATATATTCACAATTAAAATAATGCAATGGGTCAAAATGAAACAAAAAACTAACCTTTACATTCAGAAAGGAAAATTATAGACAAAATGTTTAAATACAAAATAATCTGCTCTTTAAGGGGGGGTATATGGTAAATTAAAAAAAAGAAAAAAGATTGCAGAATTTTCTTTTTGCAATCTTTATTTAAACTTAATTAAGTTACTTAAAATAAGGTCCCTAATGCCACATAAGATGTTTTAATGTAGCCAAGAGATGTGACTGGATTATATCAACATGACACAACATCTTTGTGAGCCTTGAGACTGGGCAGGACACCCCTGGGTCTGTGGAATGGCCCAGGACAATTGTGTTGGAGCCACGGAACCATTCCCAGAATAACTCAACCACTGGATCCTGGTTCCCTGTGGTTATTATTAGTTTTCATTACAAACTTTGTTCTGTTACAAGCTGTTGAGTGAGGAGTAACCCTTTGTTTAATTCTCTGCAATTTAATTTCCAGAATATTAAACAGTATTTTGTGTGGTTTTGAATGCATCCTGCTTTTAACATGTTGTTCTAACATTCACTTTCATGTAGTTCAGAATTAATCTGAAAAAATGTTTGGAAGTCTTTGCATTTCTCAGACACCAGGGCTATAGAGGAAGTTGTTTTGATAAAAGAAAGCACACGGTTGAAACCGGGACTATCAGGACAGAAAGACACAACAAGCAGTGTGTCAAACCTGAATGAGCTGATAATAGTGCTTGCTGTGATGGGGATGACTTACTCATTTATAAAAAAAAAAAGAGGGATGAGCCCTAAGATGTGTTCTGTCTCAGTGAAGATACAGCTTTTCAAAAACTCCGAGTCCACTTTACAAATTTGTAGTTTTGCAGGCAATTTTCACGCTGTCTGTATGGCGTCGTTCATTCATTAATTTACAGTGTGCAAACCGAACTATTGCTCCTTCAAAGGAGAGGTATTTTCCTATCACCAGTACTTCTGGTGTCCTGGAAAGCATCACAAAGGTACCTGGCAGTTAAGACGTGTGTAAAGTGTCTATTTACATGGCAAGTGATGCATCATCCGCGTTAGCTGTGTTGGAGCAAGAGGAAAAAAGAAAATAAAAAATAGAGAGCTGACTGTCAGAGCAGTTTCACACCACACACAAAAAAAATCAGGTTGTTGCAAAGGGAGGTACGTGAATTACAGTCGCCTGATGAACCTGTGATTGGGTTTGGACAGATATTTTGGAAGCACTCATATTTTAAATATGAGTGCTGTCTATCTTCTAGAAGACAGGTTCTACTACAATCCAGCTGTTCTTTTCTCAGAGCTTTGTAAAGTGTTGGCCCCTCTCTGCAGGTAATTTTTCTAATTCTGCTTTTCAGTTCCACAAAGCATAATTCTTATGAAACCTGGCTCTTTTTTCCCCCCAAAACATTTTCTTCTGAGGTATTGTTCTACTTGTAATATCTGTCATTTGTTTCTCATGCAAAATTAAAATACTCTTTCCCCTTTATATTATATTGAAATATGGATGAAATAGCATTCACTGGAAGGCAAGATGTTTTGTCTTGCAACAGTTTTAAGTTTTCATGTTAACTAAGAACTTACTGTGTCCTCCCCTCATATTTTTTCATTTTCAGGAGAGAGAAGTTGAGACTTCAGTCTGGTGTAAAGCGACTCTCTTCTGTAAATGCGTTATAAATTTTCTAATTTGTTTAAAGATAAACCAGGTAATACTAAATATTTGTGCTTCCTTGGGCATAAAGAAATGCATGTATGTGTCTAGGTGCAAATGTGAGAGCCAGCATGTATGTGTATAAGCAAAAGCAATTTTGTCTGCTCTCTGTGTCCTGGTATCCTGGTATTTGTTGATTCTTCATTCATTATATGCAGTCAAATAACAAGGGAAGTTAATTAACCAACTATCTGTAGAGAGTAATTATAACAGTGAACAGGGGAAAAAAATAGGTATTTTTTTTATTTTTTTGGTTACTGCTTTGCACCATTTATCATTCCTCGACTAAACATTTTTATTTTCTGTTTTAACTTCAAGTGTAATGTTTCTTGTAGAAAATGTTTTCAGATTGCCTTATGTGTAGTAGTTATTTTTCGCCTGCCTCTTTCCTGCCTGAGCAGGGAGATTCCAGAAACATATTTGACCCTCAAGTTTGTCTTAGAAAATCCTTCCCTCTTTTTAGTAACCAGGCCCAGGAGCATTAGTATCCAAGTGTCTCTTGCAGACACCTTTTTTACTTTGGGTTGGCTTGGTCTTATTTTATTTCCTATGCTGGAATATTTTACGGAATATGTCACAGAATCACAGAATTAATTAGGCTGGAAAAAACCTCGGAGATCATTGAGTCCCACCTATGACTGAACACTCCATGTCAGCCAGACCATGGCACTGAGTGCTGGGTCCAGCACTTTTATTTATTTTATTTCCTTAAATAAACCCTGGGACAGTGACTCCAAAACCTCTCTGGGCAGCCCATTCTGATATCTAATCTCCTTTTCTGTGAAGAAATTCTTCCTGGTGACCAACCCGAACCTCCCCTGGCACAGCTGAACACTAGATCCTCTCATCCTGATTTTCTGATAAATGATACATTCTGCTTTTTGAAATGGAAAGTGTTCGAGTAACAAGCACAATAGATTCCTCATGTAGAATGGAAGCATGGGGAGAGCAAACTGTTGCTTCTGACACCTTCAAATATGATTTTGAAGGTTCATATGCAAGCCTAGAGAAGTGTATAGGGAGCAGTAGGTTGTCTGAACATCGGTCTCAGGAAGCCACTGGGACAGACAACCAGCCAAGAGTATAAAGCCAAGGGAGTGCCAGAGACTTTTCATCTCTTGGTGATTTATATTTCAAAAACTACTATTTTATCTCTGCTCGGCATCTTTAGTCAATTTAGTGCAAATAGCCCAACATGAGTGTGCAAGTCTGTATTATATCTACAGAAAGCCTTAGGAAAGTGTGCCCCACCCCTTTTTCCTTTTTTTTTTTTTTTTAATAATACAGTTTATCCATTTAATAGAATAAAGAAAAATGGTCTTTATATATCTTTAAAATACCTTCCATTTTAATGTTGTAGGACTAAAAAAAACTAGTAATCCTTCTTTCTGGAAAAACAATATGCAAACCTTTCTTCCCTGTGTCTCTCTTCTGATCTTTCTAGCTTTAGGGCTAAAGAACAGGGCCATTCTTAGCCTCATATTGTATTTTCATAAACTATTAGTTTTCTCTTGATTATTAAGTCATTTTAAACTACTGTACCCTTATAATCAACAAGTATTAATACCTCCTCTGTCACTTTGGCCTTTGAGAGACCTGTGCCAGGATCTGTGGTCACGGCCTGAATGACTTCTGTTTTCAGCACCTCAGGTCCCCACAGTGTGCTGTCATAACTGAACTCTGAAAAATTGTTTGGAGCACCCCACAGCAGTGATTTCATAGCAATTATGCTTGAAGGAGGTCTTCGTGAGCATTATTTTTGTTTACCAAGTAGATTGTGCTCACAACTGAGGGAATCAGCACAAGAAGAAATATTATTTAGGCATGAGGGGTAAAGGCTTCTCTCCCATGTGTTCCAGCTGTCTGGCCAAGGGGGGAGTTTCTCATAAAGCTCCTGCTGGGTTTTCTTTTTCCCTTTGGCCCAAGGTGATTGTTATCCTGACCACAGTTCCATGCCCTGATTTGTCAGAGTTTGTATATCTCCCCTTTTCAGAGCTCATCCCCACACACGTGCACGGGCTGATACCAGAAAATCCTTTTGTCTCTGAAGAAGTTCGATTTCCAAAAAAATATAACATCTCAGACTGCAAGGCCAGTGAAGTCCATGTCCCTCGTTCCTCGGGCTGCAGAAAGGCCGTGGCAGGAAGGAAATATTGTCCCCAGCTCTGTCAGCTGTGGCAAGGGAGGGCTCGCTGATGATTTGGCAGGTCTTGGAGGAGCTGATACATTCGATGCAGGTCAGTTCCCAGCTCGGGCTTCAAAGCTCTGCAGAAACCAGCACTGCTTGATGGAGGAGCCTGAAAAAATTCAGCTCAGAAAGAAATCAACCAGAACAACTTTTCAACCTAAAGGGGAAAAAAAAAATATATATATTGAGAGCACTCTCAGGAATGCTCTCGATCATTTCAGAAATATTAAAGGGATGATAACACTAATTCAGCTTCTGCTTTTCAAAGGCAATTCAAAATTGTGCTGCTACTTAAGCAATTTGGAAGATGGATTTATTAGACAAATTGAAAAGTAAACATAATGCTATGTGTTGAGCAGGGGGAAGGCTTTATCAGCTCCTTCAAAACTGAGGCAAGATGTGTAAGTTTTGCCTGGGTCATTAATAATCATTATTTTTAGCCATTATGGAAAAGTGAATTTAAGGCAGTGAATACAGTGAATTTAAAATTGGATCTCCAACAAAGCAAACGAATCAGTCTTTGTAGTCTAACCCTAGAATTCAGATTGCTCCAATGCTACACTGAGAGTCCAGCTGTGGGAAGCTTTTGTTGAATACATTTCCTTTAAATTGTAATCCTATACGAACTCCCAGTAAACTGTAACGAGAGTAGATTCAATCATCAATTATTTGGGAAAAAATGGCCCTTTATTGGTTGTCTGCAGATCATTATTTTGTCAAAATGAGCAGACATGAAGCAAAGGGGCTAATTTTGATGCCAGCATTCCAGTAGTGCTGCAGTCTGTCTTGCTGGGCATGCTTGTGAGCTGAAGAGGTTAACATGAAAAACAAATTACTGTGCTTTTCTGTGGTCTTCATTAATGATGTACTTCACCAGAAAAAGAAAGAGACAACGAGTGGGAATGCTACCAGCTTTGCAGGCTGAATTGGTATTCTGCTGTGCACGGTGCTTTTTTACTCGCTGGCAGCAGGATGACTTGTTTTTTCCAATTTTTGGTGGTAAAGGGTCAGGAAACAGTATTAACTACGGCAAGTGATTGGAAAGAATTAGACTGAAAACTTTTTTTCTGCCTAGGAGAAGTCAGCATTAAAACTTTCCTACTTTTTTAAGAGTGATTTAGCATTTCTTCCTCTCCCTGCCCCCCACAATGATACACCCCAAGTGCTGCATGCACAAAGGATATTATTTGATCCTGAAAGTTGTTGCTTTTTATTCAGGTAAGAAAATATTTCTTAAAGCACATTTTGAGTTGTTTCAGGTGTTTCTTTTCATAATGTGCAATAAGCCTTGCTCTTGCCCATGCCGTTTTTAAGGAATGGATTTAGATATACAAGGAATGAGGAAATATATTTTTTCTGACCTCTGTTATCCAACAACTCAACACTCTGAAGTGTTTTGGGAAGTTGGTATGGCAGTGGATGCAGCAAAAGAGAAGCGCTGGCCTTCTCACTACTGTAATGTTTTTCTGTCCTCAGGAAATATGCCTGACAGTCCTTGATATCAGACAAGTTTCCAGTGTCCCAGATCTTTCTTAGTGCTGGTCTTTTTCTAAAAACTCCACAAAATTTCTTCTTTTTTTTTCCCCCCAGTAAATTACTAAATGTCACTATTTTGTTCTTTTAGGTGTAAAATGCCCAGGTTATGTACACTGTCTTTTTCAAACTTCTCTGCTCATACTGAATGGCAGATTATTAAGAAATATTGAATTAATGTCAGTGAAACCTTTTGAATTCTTTGTATAACAGGTTGTATGGTGGTACGCATTTCACCTTTACAAATTACAATGTTCTGATTTCTCTGTTTTCTGGAAAAATACCATTAATGGAATTACTGTCTTTCATTTAATTTCCATATTTCCATTCTTTGGACCATGGAGGAAGAAAGGGTATTTTTTGTGTCTCCCTTTTATTAGGATTTAGTTTCGATATATACTGAGGCAGACAAGTAATAACCAGATCAGCTCTCCTAAAATTCAGTGTTGAAGCAACTATTCTATTTATTTATTAGACTGACTTCTCTCTCTACCTTTTTTTAAATTATTTTTATTGATACCTACCACCCACACACATGCCCGGAATGCATATTTTACAAAATTAAAGCATAAAATTAAGGAAGGCATAGTTTGGGAAGAAGTGTAAAGAAGAAATCCTGTCAGTAACACTTTTAAGAAGATAAAACTATAAAGAACATTTGTGCTATCAAATAGAGTCTTTTTCTGTAACCATGGGAACTAGAACTGTGCATTATTCCCCTTAATGCATTTGGAGGTGTCCACTCGGGGTGAAAGGTACATAAATAAAAATGTACGTTTGTTGCCATTTTAGACTCAAGTGTATTGTTATTATTTTATTCAGAAGTCCTCAAAACATTTGATTCCCAAGTAATTTTGCAAATTAAAATTTTCATTTATGAGGTCTGAAATCAAATTTTTAACAGGATGTTAGGGAGGAATTTTCATAGCATGATTGAAAAAAAAAAGTTTTCAATTCATAATGAATACTTGTTTTGAAAAAGGAAAAAAATAGCCTGTCCACTTTCTTTGGATTATAAGGGTGCTTTCTATAGAAGCATATTGCTGTAAAAACATTTATGTACTTTTAGAATTTGTCTGTGGATTACTGAAGATACTGTTTCCTGTTTAATTGACCAGAGCTTGAAACTGGAAGAGATGGCTTTATCAAAACCTCGTCAAAGAAACATTTTTACAGACTGTATGCTGTATACAATGTTGTGTAAAACAAAAACAAAATCTAGTGTTTACCAGCTTCTCTTTTAATGCTTTTTGTCACAGATTGGTCTTAAAAATGAGAAACAGTTCTGCTGCTTTCTCTTTTTATAAATAGGTTGCTATTAAAAATTCAAAGCAGCTTGCAGTACACAACACAACTCTGATATTGTAGTTATAATATGTAGAAAAATTAGTACAAATTTTGCCTTGTATTGATATTGAAAGGTTAATTCCCCCTTTCCTCCAGATTTCTTTGTCTTTTCTTTCAGAACAATTGATATAGCCAAGTCTTCATCTATTTAACCTAGATTGCAGTGATCGTCATATTATCTTTTCACTTCTTAAAGCCATTTCTTTAGAATTTCCAGATTTGATTGTATATTGATGCATTGTCTTAATGGCAAATATTTAAATATCCTCCTGCTGTTTGTTCTAATGGTTCAAAGTTAGACAAAGTTTTGAATTCAGGAAAATAAAACCTGTTCTTCTCAAGTAGCAACAGTTTGTGTGCCTTTAGTTCCATAGTCTTACGCAGTGATTAAAAAAAAAATCTAGTTTTGCTTCATGGATATATTTTATGGTACATCTATGCATATGTGAATGACAATGACCATATACTAAATCTGCATATGACTTTGTTTCTTTTTTTTTTTCATTTCCCTTGCTTTGTCACATGAAAACGTAGCTTTATTTCACTGTTTTCTCTCCCTGCCTACTGTTCTCACTTTTGTTTAGTGAGGTTGTTTTATACTTCAGAAATACTGCTGGAGAGTCTAGTCCTTAAATTCCAAATGAAAGCAAAAGTACTTGTTTATGTAAATCATTACACAAAATTAACTCGCATCATGGCTTTAGAGTCAGTTAATTATTATTTATGAAATATTTTTCTATGCTTACGTAGAAGAACTTGCAAAATTCAAACCCAGTGAATAGCTTCTTATTAGCCCTGTCTTTGTGGATTTTTCTAAAGAGAGCCCCTCTTAACTAAAAACTTAATACTAAATTCCAGTGTATTTACAGTGGTAGAACAAAACAGCTTTGTCAAGCCTTTTATATCTTTTATACTTTCCTTTAAACCTGGTGATTTGTAGGACTGTTTTTATATATTAAGATGGTGTAATTTATTAATTTAGAAAAGAATTTAAAAAGAAAATCTTGTGAGTGGATGCAAGGACATCCCATTGAAAATAAGGCAATTTTTGTGGTAGATAAGAGGAAATAAACAATAAGTCTCTTTTGAAAATAGAAACCACCAGCTTCTACTCGAAGTCTGCACATAAGTCTAAAAACATAAGTATTTATATTTTCTTCCTAGAATGTTATTAAGGAAGATGCTTTTGGATGCAGATTTTTTATTGTGGCTTTGTTTGTTTGAAGCTGTATTACAGAATTTGCATTTTTTGGGATTGCTTGAGTATATTTCACAGGTTGGTAGAGATGTTTCTTAAGTTAGTAAAAAATAATTCCTTCTCACACCAATCCCTGGACACAAGCACAGGTGTTTGGCTGTTCTTTGAGAAACCGCATTGAGCTCAGGACTCTGCTCAGGAACTTCACCTTCCAACTTCTGTTTTATCACAAAATAAACCTACAATGGATTCTGTATAAAGAAAACTTTCCAAGTAGCCCCTGTCACCTCATCGATGCCCAACCTCACAGCAGACCTTATCGCTGCCAGGGGAAATGGGAATTGTTTATCCTTTGCATTCACATCCAGTGTTGCATACCGAGGAGTTCCTGAACACCTCACAGGCACAAATGTATAAAGATAAATAGAGAGGGGAGTTAGTTAATGCTAAATTCCATTTAAATAGTTTCCACCTGTTAAGATTAGAACAGAGTGGTAAAATAAATTCAGCAGGGTCCTTCTGGAGTATTACGTCTTGCAATTAAACTGAGATTTGTTACGACTTGCAAATACAATTGATTTTCTTTTACTAGCGCATATTAAGGGCTTTTCTATTATATTGCATTTATTAATAAGCCATTTGACACATTTCTAATAAGAATGTGCATCCTTTAGCCATAAGTTACCCTCACTGTGCTTAAACAGACTGCCTCTAAATCGGAAAAGCACTACAAGTTTCAGAAGAGGATGCTGAACCCAAATTTGCTCCATTTCCCTCTCTGTCTCTTGAGACCCTTGATGAGTGTTCTCAGGCACTTAAGCCATTATTCTGTCACTGTTTTGCCCTACTTAAAAAAACAAATCACCTTGCACAGCCTACACAGACATGCCATTTAAACTCAGGATTCTCTTTTTCTTATCCAAGATTTTAGAATTTAATAGAATTATCTACTGAGTGCTTCCCCGAGAAAATGAAATTCTGGGAAGGCTTCCAGTTCTCGTCACCTTTTACTTGTGGTGGCTACCACTATTGAGAAGAAAGATAACATTACTAATGTTGTGCCAGTCTTGGCAGGTTTCCATTAGTTGTGATGTAGTCATGAGATTCTTGTGAATACAGAAGCTGTTTTTTACTTCCCTTTGTAGTCTTTTGCTCTTTGAGGCTCCCATTTTCTTCTTCTTTCTTTCACATTTTTCCTGTCTCCCTAATTCTCTTATCCTCTCTGAGTTTGTTTTAGAGTAGGCTGGAGATTTATGATTCGCTGTCCGTGTTAGTTCATAGGATGAACCCATGGGGAGGGTTTGGATTGGCTGCACAGTCCTTTGCATCTTCACAAGTGCGTGAACTTCTGAGCCATCAGGGACATTCAGTGATGCTGCAAAGGCTGCTCTGTATTTTGCCTTTTGCGCTTCAGAACACAGAAAAAGTTGATCTCTTTTTTTTATTTTAATTGTACTTAATATAAGATTGAATGGAGAAGAAGCTGGCAAGTTTAAACTCTGTTTCTGTCACCTCTACTTTAGCTCACCTTTATGTAATGCAAATTATAGCTATTATGACATCCAAGCTGTGTTTTTCTGGTGACCATGTGTATTAAACACTTTCAGTCAAAGCTGCCACATAAAAATCTCTGCACAATAAAATTCACACATTTTAAGCAAGCACATTTCCTCATTATGGAAATAATTTTTTCCCAGAATACTTTATCTAAAGATGTGAAGATACTACAGATTGGCACATTTTCTTTGGCAATCTAACTCTATGGTGTAAGTTTTCATTCACAAGGTGCAGATGTAAACAAAATTAGTAGAATTAAATATTTTTTCACTGTGTAGTCAGTACATAGTACTGACAAGAACACTTTCTTCAGGCATTCTTGTTTTCCAGAAGTTGTAACACTTGTGAGTTTAGTTTGATTTATACTGCCAGTGTTCTCAATCCATATTTGTTATTAAAGAAAAAAATACAATAATGCTTTCATTATATGCACTGGTTTTGTCATCTAAATTGTAAATAATATCAGGCAGAATGGAAGATACAGAGAAATGGGTTTTGTAATGAGCTCATAGAGTTTCTGCAGTAAACCTGAATTTTGAATTCATATTTTTAATTTCAAAATACTGTAACTGGAACACAGAGAACTAAATTTTGAAGTTAAGTTTTTGCCTGCCTCTTCTCCAGTGTGTTCTGCATGACTTCCACTGCTTCTGCATAAGACTGAAGGACATGAAAATGTTTCTTAGCCAGTAAGATATCTCTTTTTTTTGTGACTTGAGAGTTCACAAGGACAGATGTCATGCATGATTTCAAACATATACATACGTTTAGAGAACCTAAGTATATCTATATATATGAATATTTATTTTGAGGGAAAACCTAATAGATTTTGGAAAAAGCTTTTCCATTATATCTACTGCAGACAAGATAATGCATCAAGTTACTCTAGAGATTTTGGGAAATTAAAGGATTCAAAAATAATCAAATTCTGACACTGTCCTTGCTGACCCATTTTATTCTCTTTTTAAAATCAGTTCAATGAATTGGGTATGAACACTCTATATTTCTATGGTGCAGAAACTGCAGCTTCAGGAAACCTCTGAGAGAGGTGGTCTGTGGCTGGAGGTGGAGATTTTCTTCCATAACCAGATAGGGGTTGCTAAGTTGATAAAGAAACTGAAACACAAAATATTAAGTTACCTTAAAATTGAAGTAAGAATCCACTGTAATTTCATAATAATAAATAGAAATGAATGAAGAGATGTAATGCTTCTGGATGAATATAATCACATTTTATCACCTGCTGGTCCTAAAGACAGAGTTCAACAGATAATTAACGTGTAGGAGTAACATGAAATGAGCTTTTGGAGCTGTGTTTGAGGGGGTAGGTGATGAGTTAACACACAAGTGACAAACGAGGGGATTGCAGTTACTTAGAAACCCTGAAAGGAAATGGATGTAAGTCTCTTGAAATTTTCTCAAATATGCTTGAGCATGGGGTTCACCCACTTAGTAACAATATGTATATAAGAAGGATACGATAAATTAAACCTTTTTTTCCCCCAGAACACACCCCTCTCTCTTCCAAGTGGCTTTATTTGGATGCTGCAGTGACTGTGTTCTTGCACTGAGTAAAGTCTCTGTCTCCTTTGAGGTGTCAGCTCTTCACCTTCTCTTACCAGAGAGCTTTTGTTCCACTCTTCAGACTTGTCATCACATCAAGCACTCTCTTAATATTTAGACATGCCTTCACTGCATACATCACCAAAATTTTTGCCCCAAATGTATCACAGATCTGTAATGCTATAGAGATAGAAGAGACAAAAAAAACCTTCAAACAAACAAACCAAAAAAAACAAAACCAATAACAAAATAATGTAGACAAACAGTGCATTTTTATGTTACTCTTATTGTCAGGTGGAGTACAGATCTGCAGGAATGAAATATAAATTATTTTCTAAACCTGCAGTGTACAAAGAACATCCTGGAGATAATCTCACAAATAAAGGTGATTCATGTATATTTTTGTTACACCCTTAGGAAAATGCATTGCACAGGCATCCTTCTGGAAGGAAAAGTGCAGCACTGCTTAATGAGACTTTTGAATATACAGACACAGCATTAAAATAAAATAGAAAGACTGTTAGCATTCCCTGTTTTACTTCAGAGACAGAATAATGCTACACTTTAAGCCATCATCAAATACTCATTTTCTGCTTGGCAGCTGGAGATATCAGACTGTGTGGAGTTGGTGAGGTGCATTTGGGAGCGATTTGTCTGGATGTAGGAGCCGACTTCACAGCCAAGGGGAGTTTGTGGCTGGAGAAAAGAGGGAACTGGGGGGCCAGGACCAAAAGCCTGGTGAACAGGTGGGGTTGCTCAGCAGGAGGAGAGCCAGGGATGCACTGGGGCTGGCAGGGAATCCTGGCTCAGCAGCTTAGAGGCAAAAAGGTGCAAATGAGATGATAAAATCATACCCCAGCAAGAGGTGGTGCAAAAAGAGCAGGTGAAAAGTTGGTTGCTGTCACCAGAAGTTAAAAAAAACCAAACAAAACCCCAGTGATATAATTTCTTTAGATATTTCTAGTAGCAAATGAAACTATTAACATTCCAGAATCAAATTACCGTGCTTGTTTGTGGAACCAAATTATGTCATATAACTGTGTTTTGGTTTGGCGTTTGCATACGTTTTCGAACAAGAGTAAAGTGCATAGAAGAGTTCTATGGTCCTGGCCAGCTGAGCAGATAAAATCCTTTTTAGCTATTGCTCAGCTCATTCTCTTGAAGCCTAACTTACTTTCTCCTTAAGAGTCCACTGGGGTTTTCACTAACTCTCATATTTGTAAATTTTCTGCCCCTGGGGGGAGATATACTGCCTTTTTTAGGGGATTGTTATGGGAGAATGTTTCCAATTCAGTGTTCTCAGTCACACCCGAGCACAGTTAGCTGAAATAATGTTCAGCCTCTGGACAACTCCAGACTTTTGTCTGTAATGGCAAATTACCTATCATTATGGATGTCTCTCTTTTAAATTTTTTGTGAGAATACTTTTATTTGAGGCATAATGCAAGTATTGGATTTAGTGGTGTAGGGTAAAATGTGGTTTTGTCACAGATGAAAGTTTGTCACTGACATTGTGCCGGAGTTGCTTTTGTTCTGTTTTTCCATATACTACAGCTGCACTACATTATGTAGTTACTCACTTTGCAAGTGGTGTAAGGTAAGGATAAAGCATATCTGTTCCAGTTTCTATAAAACTTGGATATTTGCATCCAGTGAAAATTGTTGATAGCTTCAGCAAACAAAATTTAATACGTTGTTAATTAGCCATAATTAACTGGATACTAGCCAATGATGAAAGCTAGAGATCTGATAGCTTACAATATAAAATTTTACTTTATTTCAGTTAATGACTTTGGTAAATAAGCATTTTATACATCAGGTCAGTACTCAAAACCTTTCTTTACTCTTTGGTGCTTCACAGCCTAACAGGAGATTCATAAGGTTTCTTCCTTTCTGTAAGAGATTAACATCTCTGCTTGACCCTTCTCTCTGTGCACTTCCAAAGTCTTGTATGGAACAGTTTTGATGTAATTATATTCCTTTACTCCCTGAGTGTGTAATCCCTTGGAAGACTCTAGTGGGAAATAATGGAGCTGGATTAGTTAAATGGTCAAGTGCATCATTACGTACTCTTGGTTGTGTTTTTGATTGGCACCAAAAATTGGCACTGGCAAACAAGATCCTAAAGTATGAAATAAAAAAGTATGGAGTTGTAATTATCTGTGCATGACTGAGCTGTCTCTTCTTGTCCCTGAAGCAGGAGATCATTGCACATATGTTATTTTTTCTGGAAGCTGCAGCTTCAGCAGCAGAGCTCTGTAACCCACCTGCAATTCCTTGTAGCTCTTGCTGCAGCAAGAGTAAGAGATACTGAATTGTCCCTTTGTTCTTCCTCTTGTCGTACCCTCTGCATCAAATGTCTGGGGTAATGCCTGCCTTCCTTCCTGTGCTGCTAAGGGATCTCTCCTGTGGGAGATCTTGTTTTGATTATACAGTACCTTCTTAAAGCAAGCAGCGTGCAAAGGAACCCCCCTCCACTTTCCCTAAAACCTGGAAGTTGTTAACAAGGTATTGCTCAGCAAGTCCTCTCCTCCATATGTGTTACTGGGGGACAAAACATTCTCTGGAGTCTCCTTCCCATCAGTTTTTATTTCTATAAAATTGCCTAAAAAGAAAATGAGACCTCACTAGCAAAAAGAAAAATGAAAAAAGAAAAAGAAACAAAACAAACAAACAAAAACAAACCAAAAAAACCCCAACCAGACAAAAAACCCCTCACAAAAACAACAAACAAAAAAATCCCACCAAAACCCCACCTTCGAGGCAGCAATGTCTGGGATTTTTTATTATGTGTTGTCATGGAAAAATGAACAGTCCGATTGATATTCAGGCATCCAAAATGCAAAATCAGCCCCATATTGAATCTCAATTATGCCAATTCTGTTTTCAGCACCTCTGTCTGAACCCTGTAATAGAGTTTTAGGGAATCCCAGCTCAAGCAGGCTGCAGAAAGCACCAGCATAGTTGTGACAACTTTTTGTCACCATGTCTGACAACACTTTGCAGAGTGCCTGTAAGGAAGTGCCATCAGAGCCCACCAGGTGTGGAGGTCTGATATTGAGAGAGAGCACAAACCAAGGCTACCCTCGGTTCCAGTAAATACACATTTCCAATATTAGGAGATTGATTTCACAACAAGGTGTTTGTCTTCCAAAATTCTGCCTACTTTGTCTAAATTAAAATCCATTAAATAGCCAAATAATTAGAGTATGAGAATGCTCTGGAAGTCTGAGCTTTTGTTTTAGCTTCAGATCACTAAAGGAATGACCTTGGAAAGAAATAAATCTGCCTAATCTGTTCTCCTCAGTATTCCATAAATATGTCAAGGAATGAAATGGCTGTCAGAGTTACAAGATTCTACCAACTCTATTAAATGCCCATAGAAATCCAGGAAGGAGGTTTTGCAGCTTTGTTTTTGCTGCCTCCTTTGCTTGTTGAGGAATTGAGGGGACTGGTTTTAACCTTGATCTGCCCTGCAGGATGGTTCAGAGTTGAATCTTAGTGATGTTTCAATTCCTTTTGTTTGATAGTCTTGCACAATGCCTATATAAAATGATAATTTTTATAATGGCTAATAGAAAGAGTAGTATTTGTAAGATTTAAATACTGTTTTTACTCTGATGTAAATTTTAAATGATTAATGCTACTTTTACAGTACCTCTGCATAATGGGATGAATACAGAATGAGTGAGGAGGTGAATTTAAAGTTCACCATCTATGCTGCATTTACAAGGTCGATTAACCCAAGCTAGACAAGGTACTTTTGGGTCAGTAAGAGCTTTGAGCCATCAGCTGTGTTATTCCTGCTGGGCAGCTGAAAAGGATCTGGCTGGTGTCTGTCCTCCCTGTCCCACAGCTGACAGCTTCTTTTCCAGGAGTGGGGGTGATGGAACAGTGGCATTTCTGCTCCAGAGCCACTGTAGTATTAGGGTAACCACAGAACATTTCAGTTTATACATGAGACAATGAGCCATGGCACCTGAGAGGGATGAATCACAATCCTTCAGGATTTTGGTGCAACAAGTTGAGAAATTAAGTTCTGGCTACTGTTGGTTTATTTGAACTGCCTGATTGGGATGGGACAGTGACCTCCTGAGCTGCTGCAGGAATTTTGAATCAGAGCCCCAGAGTTGCTCCCCTGGGCATTAGGGAAGTGGGGTTCATTTACATTCTGGTGCATTCACCCAGCCTTCCTGTTGGACACCTTTGGGTGGACTCGCCCCAGACCCCCAGTACCGAGCTGCTGGCTCAGGGAGCTGTAGCTTCCTCAGGAAGCAACACTTGTTAGCCCATCATCCATGCCACGTTCCAGTCCTGCAGGAGAGAGGGATGCAGCTTGTACCAGTGCCAGTGGGAAGGGAGCAGTCTCTCTATCCCATAATTTGGAATACTCTGGGTTCTCCTGGAGGGGCCTGTGGGTTCCTATGAGCTTTGTGAAAGATCAGTCATATTTAGGTTGAAAAAGGCCTCAGAAATCATTGAGTCCAACCATAACCCAGCACTGCCACGTTCACCTCTACCCCATGTCCCCAGCATCTACACATCTGTTAAACACCTCCAGGGATGGCAATTCCACCGCTTCCCAGGGCAGCCTGCTTCAATGCCTGATCAGCCTCCAGTGAAGACATTTCTCTTAATACCTCATTTGAACCTCTCCTGGTGTCTCTCAATGTCTAGGCCTTTTTCAGCCCTAAGTTATTGACTGACTGCCAGCGTTAAGTGAGACCTGTTTCAGAGAAGTAGTTCAATGGAGAATCCTTAAAGAATGATCTTCTATCTATTGTAGAATGACTTAAGCCTACAAAGTGATTCTCTTATTCTGCACATGCATGCTGAGTGTGTCTGAAAGAAGGATTTATTTGGAAATTGAGCGGTTTTCTTTTTTAATTATTTTGTTTGAATTGTACAAAGACAATATAAAGACAGGCAGTGTAAATTTCACGTCACGTGGTTCTGAGGTTGAGTTTCCATTCTGGATCATACAAACTTTTTTTTGAGTGTGAGTAGATGGGTTCTTGACATGGCATTAAGGAAATGTCAAAGTAGACATCTATTCCTAGGCTATAAGTCATTATTTAACAACTTCAAAGGTTTGACAACCACAAAGAAATGAAGCACAAACACCTTGGTATTGATTTTGTCTTTTGCTTTGTATCTACTCCATTAAATTCTATTGGCATTGACAACTGCTGAACTCTTCTTCAAAATTCTGTGAGCTTTCAGTCTTTTAAGGACAGCTTTATTTCATTTTCCACACCTTTTCCCTTCTAAAACCTCTCTGCCATTAAACTATTACTGCAATCTTAAGAAGAACAGTTTGAAATTAAATCTCTTGAAGTTTATCCTTCCCTTACGTCTGTGCTGAAGGACAATGCTATGGTAACGTATCATTGATGAGTTTGTGGGCACTTGCTATCAATGGATTTTTGATATTAGATGTAGTGACCCAATGTAAGTACAATCAGTCACAAATGGCTGGTTTCATGTAAAATTGATGATATAAAAATTAGTTCCCTAAAAGAGATGTTTCCAAGTATATTCCAAGTTGTACGTTATGATACTAGTTGGGGAAAAAAGAAAAGTTACAGTCAAATAGAAATCATTACAGTAATTTATATATTGCTAGCTGGGAATATATTTAATGAAAAAGACTGAATTTTAAAATGAAGAATAAATAAATATCAGTAAGCACTTTCAGAAATATCGCCTCTCAATGCAAGACAAGATCCAAAACTAGAAAAGGCCTTGTACACACTGCCCAGTCACTTTGCTGTGGTTCTCCTCCACCCTTTCTAGTGTCTGAAACCATAGACAGAGCTGGCTTTTCTTGCTTAAGGCCACAGTGCATAAAATATCAGGGCTCTTTTGCCCTGACCAGCTTGATGTATTGTAAATGAATGTGAAAGTGTGTGGTGCTCTGTGCTGTGGCTGCAGTCAGAGGAGGTAAAATGTGCCAGGATGGTTTTGAGAGATTCTCTTGGGTGATGGGAGGCAGTTCCTTGTGATGTCACCTGTGCCGTGTCCTCAGAGCAGACCTGGGAATAAATTCTGTCAAAAAATGGGCGGAGGTTTTGCTTGGTGAAGAGCTGGTTTGTTCATTCCAGAATGGAGTCTGGGATCAGAGTAACACGCAGTGTGAACGACCAGGGATGATTTAGTGCTCAGTGTCACTTCTAGACATGTTTTATGTTAGGTGCAGATGTCCTTTCAGTGAAGGCTGCAAAAAATGTTAATGTGGAGGAACTCAGAGGTTGCTGCAAACTATTGATAAAACAGGCGTTAAACTAGTGAGAGCCTGGAAGCTGTGGTTGTACTTTAGTTTTTCTTATTTTAGGGAAAACCAGAGATGGTTTTGCACTAAACAGGTGCTTCATAATGTACATGTTATTTCACAAACTTTGACCTTTATAAACAGGAAACCCCACAACTTTCTCACTGAGTTGTTCTCAGGTTGTCCGCCTTTGGAATAAGGAATATGGTGCAGAACAAGTAGGAAAACCATAGATTTCTCATTCTGAGAGGGAAAGAGAGATGTGAGATGCATGTTAAGATGAACAAAAGTAATATTTTTTATTGGGGGTGAGAAAAAAAGAAATAGCAGGAGGTGGTATTTGCAGATTGTGTTTTAACTGCCTGGTTCAAGAACTGTCTCTGATTTTAATTTTCCCAGCCCTGGAGATACTGTAAGTCATCTTTGTGTAGTTTTGTGAATCTAGACCCTTACTGCCTTTGCTTCCATTTTTCACATTTAATTTCATATCAGCTGGGACATATTGGGAAGGGATAGGCTTTTACTTTGGAAAAGTTTGGATGAGAAGAAAGAAATTAGAACCTTTAAAGCTAAGTTTGATCTGATCAAAAATCGTAATTGAGATTTTTGATTTGGTTGCCAATGAAACAATATTAAACAGACACCTTCTTAAAGCTATAGTTTCAAAATGCCTTCAAAGTTTCTTTGGGGTCAACCATTAACTGTTCCTTATGAATTTTATCTGCCTGGTTTTTTTGTTTTTTTTAATGAGCTAAAATTGTAGAATGCTACAGTAAAGTGTATTTTGAATTACAAAATAATTTTCAGGGGTTTGTGGTTTGTTTTTGTAATAGTAATATTTAAGTACAAAAGGAAACAGTTGAATTTCAGCCAAGCGCAGATTGTATTTCAGCATTCTCCAGCGGTAAAGAATGTAAGCATTATCATTGCTGTTTTAGGTGAAGTTTCAGTGACCATGGATAAAAAAGGCAATGCCTTTTTTTAACGGCATTTTACCTGCATTCCAGCCAAAATGAAACAAAAGCAATGGAATGAAGACTATAATTTCTCTTTTTATACCCATTTTTGTAATGAAAACACTGTGAAAGAAAGAATTACCTTCTTATTTGTCCATATGTAAGGAAATGGCCATAATTTTCCAATTCCTTCATCTTTTTCAGTTAATAATTCATATTTCCTAGCAGACCTTTCTGACAGTAAACTTGTATTGGATATTGAGGTGTCAAAAAAAAGAATCTTTGAAATGCTTCTAATCATTGAGGACATAGAATTTCTCTGTGCATTTGATTACATGGAATTGAGTAAGACAAGCAGTTTTAAAAGGAACTGAAGTGATTAGCTTATCTCAGAACTTTTTTATTTATTTCTGAAAGCAGATATGAAATTGTAACAGCGGCTAGCTAACAGAATGAAAGACGTAGTAGTACTTAAAATGATGACTATTAGAGAAGCTTTCTCAACCTGAATTGTGGTTTTTGTTTTGTTTTCAGATAGTTAATTTGAAACTAACCTGTGGCAATCAGATGATTTCTCATCCCCAGATTAGAGTTATTGCCAAGGTGGTTGACAGTTTAAGGGCTGTTTGTTTTGGGAAGCAGGAAGGAAAAACTTTTAGGGGGATGCATTTAGCATTGCTCGCAGTAGCTTGGGTAGAAGGTTGAGTTTTGAGTTCCTGCTTTCTGCTTACCCCTAAAACTCCTGCCTGCAACTAATTCTGCTGGGGAGATGCAGAATTTACTTGCAAGTAATGAGCACCGTGAAATTGGCTCTTAAAGCAGTTTTCTTCTGGCATTTCCTTTTTTCAGGGCCTGGGGGACAGATACTGACATGGGTCTCAGCATCTAGAAAGCAGTTTGCTCGTTCACACACCACTTGATAGACTGCCTCATCCACAGGAACTTTTGCTGCTGTTTCTCTAATGACTCACTTCATCTTTTCTTAGATCCCAAATCCAAACTTACAGCAGGACTTGTTTCAGTTCCTTTAAAAAAACGTAGCTTTGCACGTGCTTCTCTATCATACAATGTTCACAATCAAAGAAATGCTTTCTTCAACCTAGACAATTTTATTCTAATTGCATATGAATATTTTCTGCTTATGGAGTCTGAAAGAATAGCATTAAATGTTGGTGTGCTTTATTTTGTTATCACAGAGTTTTATTAAAATGGACTCAACTGCCTGTAAGAATCACAATGGAGTAGTCTTAATTAAGCTGCTCAAAATATCAGCCCTAATTTTAACATTCCAAGGCTTCCTTCAGTTTTCTAGTAGAGAAGGCAATCTACTATCATTACAGAAGAGTCAATAAATCCAGGCTGGGAAGCTAGAGGGACATTCCGTGTCAGAGTCAAGGGGCTTTGACAGTGAATGCCCCTCTAGGAGGTCCCACTTCACTAAATTGACAGAATTTGAGCACAAATTTCTGTGCACGACAATCACACAACAGAGAAAATGTCTCTCAACTACCCTTTTCCTAGTCATTTAAAGGTCAAAACTAACTCCTTTGGTTTCATTTGAAAGCCCACAGGTGTGGTAAGCAGCTTAGGTTACAAAGCTAATGACTGATAAAGTTGATTCTGCATGACAGAAGGAATGCAGAGATTTCTCAAACGAGATTTAGTTTGTTATCTCTATTGCTAGTCCTGCTATTTTAACCTCTAGTAATTACGTGACAGCCGTCCCGATTTGCTAACAGATGTGTGCGAGTAAAGCAACTTCATGCTCTTAAGGCTTGGCTATTGAAACGAGGCGGGGGCGTGGGGAGGATTAGGGAAAGAGATAGCACTTTCTTTCTAGCTATAAATACGTGTCATTCCAAGTTGGGCAGTGTAGAAAGTTTTCCTCTTCTCCATCTGGGCTTCTCTGTTTTCTGTCATGGTTGGATTACCACAGGGCCACTCGCTATGATTTTGTTCTCAAGTTTTATTTCAAAGGAGAAAACCCAACCAGTAATTCTTAGAGTAGGGAAGGACAAGGGAGAAGTGTGAAGGAGAAGAGGAAATCTTTCTGTAAAAATGAAGTGATTCCCGCTCCTGACTGCCCTGGTGAGGCTGCTGGGACACCTGGGGACCTCACCTCTGCACTACCGTCCAAGGCTCAGAGCTTGGGAGCTGACCGCTTCCACTCTGGCTGTCAGCAGAGCTGGGGGGTTTTTAGAAGACTGGGAGCTGCATTTCCTCAGGGGCTGGATGGACACCCTGTCAGAGGAGCAGAGAGGATAACTGTCAGCAATGGCCCAACACTGTATTTCATTCTGACAGCTGAGTACCTTGGCTCGGTTGTGACAGACCTGCAGTGTCTGCTGGGGAAACTCTCTGGTGGAAAACTCATGGCACGTTCCAGCAGAGAGAGAAATGGGGGGGAGGGTTCCCCACTTGCATGTAGAAGTGGTAAATCTGCAAAGCCTCTCCTCTCTCTTTGGGTACCATGGTGCTGTTGAGCCACTCAGGAAAGTTAAGATCTCACTAAAATTCACTGAGTTAATGCTGGGCAGGAAGGGTACAACAAAATTTCAACAGGTAAGCAAGAATACCAGTTCACTTTTTAGTCAGGGATTATGATTGAAGAATGATTGAAGAAATCTGTTAAAAATAGCTGAAGATAAAAGCAAAAAGAGGCAGAAATTGCTTGGTGAACAGATGAAAACACAGGAGGAAAAAAGATCTGGAAGAAGAAGGATTCGATGAGCGTAAAGGAGAGCCAAACTGCAGTTAGGGAGGCAATCTGAGCCGTGTCCTCTGGTCTGTTTGTGTTTGCCCCAAAAAATACTTCTTTCTCCTTTACAAGCTGTTAGCCTTGTCTTTTCCAGAGTACTACAGTCACTAAAATGGGGTGCCACACACTGAATACAGAAACTAATCTGTCTAGTAACTTTCCATTTCATTAATGCTTTAAGTGATTAACAGAGCGCTTTGTTCCCCTAAGACAGTATTTTAAGTTGGATTTATTTGTGTTTGAACATGGCTGATTTTTTTCATATCAAATCCTTTTGTTGGCGGTGCTGGTTGGACATTTGAGATTAGGAAATGGCAATAGCAGTGTCACTTTTTTCCTAGTTAGTGTCATTGGTTTTTTTATTGCAGTGCAATTTCATTGAGGGCACTTGCTTGGAATTGTGACCATCTCAGATGCTCAAAAACCCCAAGTGGTAACTGACCAAATTAACATATAGAAAATCAAAGTATTATAAATACATTGAAGCATTCTGATCATGGGAAAAATTTAAACATAATAAAATGACTCACAAGACAACAGGCAGAACCACCACAGTAAATTAAAATGTACCATTAACAAGCAAGTGTCCCCTAGAGATGTCTGTATGGAAAATCAAGACTCACCAGAGTAACACTAACAACATACGTTACTCCTCATATATTTCAGGCATTCAGATATGACAACCAAATTGTTTTCACCACATTTTTTCTGAGTGTATAGATGCTTTATGCTTATCTGAGGAGCATGAGGTTGAGAGGGAATCCACATCTTTACAGCTGCCTTTACCAGGTGTGAAGGCTTGAGATCCATAATTTTGGGCTTTAATACAGATATATGAGTATTTGTATTTCCTTTTTTTTTAAAGTACTCTATTATTTTTTATATTCTGAGTATTCTTTGCTTCTGAGAGAAACACCACAAAACAATCTGTCTTCTTGTATTTCATATATTTAATTCAAAGGGTTATAGTTTATTGGAGATATTCTGATGATGGGAACATCAGGAATGCTTTAAGTGATGGCTGGGAATCCCATATGAAACAGAACACAGTGGCCTAGCATTCTTATATTCACCCATAAATTAGATTTTTCTTGACTATTTCAGTGTAAGTAGAATGATGTGAAAGATAAGAATGAATTTCAGCTGAAGGCTAGAAAATTAATAACTCTTGGTCAAGATGATGGAATTACACAATTCTTCATATGCCACTCTAAAGCATATATCTGTGTATGTCTGCATAAAATGTTTGTGTGTGCTATTTTATTAGTGTGTATCAGAAATGGATTAAATTCCAGCACTTAGAAAAGCAAAAGTGTGGTTTTTAAAGTGACATGAAAAGTAGCACGGAAGAGGGATCAGTCAGCCTTTATAAAGATTTGTGTCTCTAGGCTGAGCTGCAATATTCTCTCTGTTCTAGTCCTGAACTAAGACAAGGGGAAGGTTTCAGCTGTTTTAATTTTCTCTCCTCCCTCCCTTATCCATTGTTTGCATTGTATGTACAGCATCTCTATTTAGGAAAATCCTACGTGGTCTGTGTGGTCATGACACTCTTGTTTACGGATGATTCATTGGTGCCTTTTCTTGAAAAATATCTTCACATCTCTTATTTAGCGCTGCTGGCCATTCCGCATTGTCTTTGCTAACAAATTCTGACTTCTGAGGTAAAAACAGCCATTTGTGGAGGTTGACCTCCCGTTCTCAATTTCAAGGACTGGGATGCTGTCTAGAGCCACGGTGATTAATTGAGGCAGACAAGATTAGACAAGAATATATATTTTCAAGGGAAAGTAGGTTTGCTGGCTAGCAAAGCATGGGGATTGAAATGAACTAGGGAACCACTCAAGAAGCAAGTGCAGCAGGAGCAGAGCTCATCAACATGCTGCTCATCAGGGCAGCAGGGATGGCCCTGCAGCTCTTGGCTCACGCCTGGACTGCCAACAAAGGCCGTAATTGTGACGAGCTCCTTGATGGGATGAACTGGCCACCAAGACCAGTGAACAAGCAGCTGCCCCACAGGAAGGCTTTTAGGTGAGTAACACCTGTGGCCTTGTTTGAGATTACAATTAGCTGCACTGTTGGGAAGTGCTTACCAATTCAAAGGGATATCTACTTTCTTTTTATTTTTTTCTGCAATTGCTGACGTGGTTATCTAGTGTAATTTTTCCGAAATTTGTTTTTGTTTATCAATGCATGCTATTCATTTACTAGGTCTGCTTTTGAGGGATTAAGAAACTTTTTTCTCTGCATGTTGAACTTTGATTTTGCAGTGGCATCTGTGCATAGTGTGAATTGAGAGGTATTTATATTGTTAGCTTGTTAGAATCCTTTCTTTTCTCAGGCCATGAAATACTGGCAGTTGTGACAAAACTGTTTCATTTCAGAGAATTAACACATTTAAAATGCAGTAAATACATACAATGAACTGTAAGCAGGCTGTAGGTTTTCTGTTTTTTCTCAGTGCGGCATCTATAAAAGGAAGAAAGGTGGGAAGAAAAAAGCAGCATTTTCTCCCCTGCAATGTGTACCCTTTAAATAAGGGCTAGAAATGGAGGTGCAGTGTCTGAAATGTCTGCAATTCTGGCACTGAAGGGGAAACAGGAGGGTTTGAGGAAATGTAATGAGGGAGTTTCTCAATTAGACCAGTTGACTTGACAGTACGTTTGTTTAGTTTTGAGTTGTTGCTGGCATTTTTCCATTTGATGTTTAGTAATTTATTAAGATGCAAAGAATTTTCTAGCAAGGAAGTATCTCTCCAGGTGGTAAAATTTTCTTTTAGGGAAAACTTGGAACTGTAAAGCAACTGCATAACCTGCTTGAATCTGTACCTGAAAGCAACAGCTAATTTGAGATGGAGTCTGATCTCATATTTCTTCATCAGCTTTGAAAATTAACTCAGAGCTACCTCAGACTTCCCATTCAATTTCTTGAGCATTCCTGAGTGAGGTGTGGCAGGCTCTGTGCCTAAGCTGCGCTCAGTGGAACCTTGGAGCCCCTAATGGGTGAGGAGATGCAAGGAGCCATGGAATAGAATGGAGGAAAACTCTTCACTGTGAAAATTACTGAGCTTCCAAAAGGATTCTTTTCCTCACTGGGACACATTAAGACTTTTCAAAATCATGTGTGTGAGTTTATGGTTGGGGATGTCATTTCTATTTTTGTTCTGTTTTGATATGAAGAGAGAGAGAAAATGAAGGAAATCCCTGGCTAGAAATGTGAATTCTTACAGCAGAAATGGCAACAAATGCTCACCCGGGTTCCTGTCTTAAAACCTGCTTGCTGACTAGTTGTGGTCTCCCCTTTTCAAATTGGACTTGTTAATCATTCGGAGATAGTAAATAACAGGTTAATCTTTAGAAAATCAGTGGTATTAAATAAAATAATAGTTTCTATAGTAGAAGTCCTACTTCAAAAATGTGGTATTAATTCAAACTTAGTAATGATGTGAAGCATAAAAAGTTCTTTAAAAGGAAACTTTTGTGTTTTGAAGCAAATACAAAGCAGTTTTGATGTTGTTTTTATCTCTGTGCTCTGTCTTTGGGGAAAGAAAGTGGAAAACAAACATGACAGTACCTTAATTCATTGCTTCAGTAAAAGATCAGATACATTCAAAATGCACATTTGTTTTTCTTCTTTGACTTTAGTCAGTGCAATAGGGGAAAAGACCAGCTTTCTGGTAGTAGATGAATGTTGCAAGTACATAATAAACCCAGATCTCTAAACACATCAGTCATGTGTCATCTGAAATATGCATTGTGTCTCACATTGCAATTGCTTCCCCAATATGCATGAAATATTCATGCTGGATATATGCAGTACGTGCCACGTGGAGGGATGTGACACGAGGCAGCAACAATAACCAAGACTTCAGCAGAAGGAGGCCAAAGCAGAACAGAATAGCCTCCATTTCCCCTTTGCATGTGGTATTAGGAATAAAATGGGTTAGAAATCAATTGTGCAAGGCTTCCCTTCTTACCCCCGTGTGCACACGAGCACACAAATGCAGGGGCACAGAGATGCCTGTGCACACCACTTCTCTGTCTCCTCTGTCCATCAGTCAATTCCATGGAGAGTTCAGTGTCTAGGAAGCATTTCTTTCCCCCTACAAAATGGGGGTGATGTGGCACTGTAATCATGGAGCAATCTTGGTTATTAATGGTGAGTTTAGGTTCTTAAGCTCATTGGAGCAATTGGATGTAAAAGAACATCCACACCTTAAGCCCCACTGTTTGAATTACAACTCTCTTTTTCCTGTTCACTTAGTCTGTCCTGTTTATTTTGCTTGGAAGCTAAAAAGAGAAATGAGTCTGTGCTATGTTTTGTCATCACCCATAAATCCTCAGGAGGATGGAGTAATAAATTTCATTTCATAGGTAGATGGTGGAGTTTGTTTTTATTCAAATTATTTTTATATAGCTTCATGCCTAGATCCAGAGCACATTTGAATGACCTGAAAGAATTTCCAGACATCAGGGTCTGGTCAGATTCCATAGACAAAGCCCCGGGGAGCTCAACTCAGCCCAGAGGGGTTGAAATCTTTGCAGGTGTTTTCAGTTGTAAATTTCTTGTTTTGTTTTAAGAAACCAGAAAATAAATCCTAACACTGCAAAAGGGCTCTGAATCATGGCATTTTATTATCCATAGTGCTGCTGCCTTCCTTGAGTGTTCAAATATTTTCTCTAGTTTTGTCAAGTGATCCAGGAACTAGAACTCTGAGCTACTTGTGAAGTACTTGAAATGATTACATCCCATTTTAATCCTTTTTGCAGCTAAAATAGTGAAATGTGTCTCTAATAGTGACAGCTGATAGGCACAAAACCTGTCTGTCTTCAAACAGACTTGGAAACCATCACCAGTGACCTTCCAGAAGGGAAATGCAACACTTCCTAAACCAAACTTTTATTGATGGTGTAGCTCCTCTGCCACTATTTATAACTTGGTTTCATTTCACCATCATTTGGTTCATATGGAGGAAGTCTTTTTTAGTGCTTCTTTGGATAAAAATCTTAGCTGCTGCTGCATAAGACAAGTTTAGGAGGACTTGGGGCCAACAGAGATGCAGCAGATGGAATACTAAGTGTAGTTTTTTAACAAAGTGTATAATCTAATCCCCCAATCCACATTTAATAAGAATTATTAAAGATTTTTCCTTGCAACCCTGAATAACGAAATAAAAAATAATGAAATATTTACAAAGCATTGTTGCAACAAGAGAATATTTTTTCCAAGAGGGAGGTGTTAAGATCTCTTTATTTGTTTAACCCAGCCACTGGATTTTACTCCCACAGTGGACAAGCAGAAGAGAGATTTGCTCATTCATACCATTAAATTCATAGTTAGGGGGCTTCCTTCTATGTGAAGAAAAGTTTTCTAAATGGTGAGTGCTTGTCAGTCTGTAAGTGACTTAGAGAAGGCATTATTTTGAAAATTACCATGTCAATTTAACTGTGACAGTAACAGAGGCAGGTACCAGCAGTTTTCTTCTGATTATGTTAAAATCTCATCTATTATTTAGTTTGAAACTGACAGCATATATTAAGGCTTAATGAAGGCTTTCAGTAATTTAAAAGATGAGATTTATCTTTGCAGATTTTGGGACATTTCTGTCATTTAGGAGTTCCAGGATTTGAACAAAAGCTAATCTTAGGAGGAGTTTCAGCCAAATTATTTTTACTCTGAAATCAGGAACTTTGAATTTACTAAAAAAAAAAAAAAAGTTCTTTGAAAATTACTACTTCTAGTCTGGTTTAAAAAGCGACCAAAAATGGTGGTATTTTTTTCTCTTTTCTCTTTTTTTTTTTTTTTTAATTTTTTTTTTTTTAAGGCATATATTAAAATAGCATTAAAAAGTAATAGAACATCATGAGCAAAAGTTGGAAGTTCAGACTGGTTTATGAAAATGAATCTTCTACATCGACTTTTCATAGTGCTCATTAAAATTGACTGAATTTAAATGAATCTGTCTCCTGGAGTAAGGAGAATTTTTGAATTTCATACTTCTGAATCATAGCTCAGAGGCAAGACAGTTTCCATTTTCTTTGTTAAGATAACACTGGTTTAGTTTGCTTGGTTGGTTTGGGGATTTTTAGTGGCGTTTTGGTTTTTAAAGGAAGAATTTTACAAATTTTCAGTGTTTGTGACTTTGAATGTCTCTCTCTTCCTCTGAAAATATCCAAAGCTATTGGCTGATTTCAGTCAAATTTGGCAGAAGGCTGGAGGTCCCCAAGGTAATTACGTTTATTTCCATTTCATAAAGACAGTCAGAAAAAAGAATGAGCCTTGAACTATCATAAATTTGCCTCAAGAACTTTTGTTCATGTTTTGGGAGAGCAATTTTAAGAAAATAGGAAGTAATTATATTGGGAAAAGGAGGGAAATATAGAAGCATATGCAAAATTGATGGAAAATCTTTATATGATAAAGTGAAAATGAAAATCAAACAGAAGCCATAAAGTTTTAGGAAAGCAGGGGTTTTGATTTTTTTCTTTTTTTCACTTTACTGCATTTCCTTATTTTACCAGAGAGAAGGCAAAAGTTTGTGCAGCTGCCATAAAACATCATTAACTCATCTTATGAGAGAGATAAGAACTGTGATATAGAGAGGATGACTTTTTTATGAAATACTTTTCTAAACTAAGGCAGTACTTGACAGAAAAATAAATTCTGCTTTTGAAGAGTGGTATCTTTTTTCAAACACTCAGAATTCCTTATTTTTCTAATTGCATAATTTGTATGATGGCAGACATATGTATTAATCTTTAAAACCGAGCAAGAATTATGTTCCGTATTTAATTTTTGCTGTCAGCTGGGTAGAAAAGGAGCCACAAGTGATTATGAATCTTTAGGTACTTTTTATAAATAAGCAATTTTGAGATTAATATCTGGGAAGAAGTGGAGCCTGCGTTTCTGTTGTACTTCTGCATCTATTCCTGGCATTAGCACTTCTTCTTTTGCAGAGCTGAATTTCAACCTTATAGACACTGATAAATCATCAGAATTGACCTTGCATGCACGGGTTAAGAGTGTTATAGTTAATGTGTGGCCGGCATACTCCCTTTTTTCTTTCTTTCTTTCCTTTATTTTGTAAGCAAGGCTGAAATTCCGCGAGAGTTTGTGGCGTCGCAAACCTTGGAAAGAGCCAGAAGCCCTCTGGACATGGTCCCGAGCAATTATCCCTAAGTGGCACTGCTTGAGGGAAGGGGTTGGACCAGGTGACCTCCAAAGGTCAAAGGAATTCTGTGATTCTGTGGAATTTATATATTTCTTTCCTTCTCCTGCCACAGTTTCATTTTTGTTATTAGTCAGTGATGGAACCAACCATCAAATGCTAGGAATATTTGAGATTTGAAAGGAAAATAGCGGCAGCCAAGAGGAGCTGGGGCTTACGATGTGGATCAGAGTGTCCACGGTGGTCATGTAAGGTCATTTGCTCATCCTGCTGATAGCAGGTATCTGGGATGGTAAATTATCTGGGTTAAATATGCTGAAATATCTGTAGATTGAATGTAGGAACAATGAGTTTCATTCCCGTGGTAAGAAAGTATGGAGGACAGATATTGCATTGAACTGCTTTATCTTATTTACTATACATAGTAAAACTCAGAAGTTCCATGTTTCATTTATTTTGTGAAATTCAAGAGGTGTTTATTAATTGAGTTCTTCAGTGAAATTTCTTAATGAAAGGGCAGCCTCTTTCCCAGAAGTGGGAATGTCAGCCACTGCTGCCCACAGGTAGCATTCACACCATGCAGGCTTCAGTGAGATGGCAGCTCTCTTTCCCAAAGGCTCCCTGTGTCTTCTGAGGGATTAGGAGAAATAAAAAGGATGTCATCGTCTGGAAGGGACCAGCTAGTCCCTGACAAAATTGCCCGTGGACAAGCTATTGCCTTCCTTGACCACCGACAGGAGTGGAATAACTGGTATTTCAAGAAACACAAAATTCTGACTATAATAAGGGAAAAGTATTTCTAATTGTATTTTTCCTAAGTGCATTGGTTATTTCAAATTATGCAGAACACTGGAAAACTAGCAATTTGCTCGTGAAAAGAATCAGACAGAAGTGAGCAGGCGCAGAAGCACAATTCTTATGAGACCCTGTGTTTAATTATTTTTAATTCATAAGCTAAGTGACAGATTTAGTTAAAATCCTGAGAAAATTCAATCTTTAATTACAGTATGTCCTTTGAGCGGGGAAGGTGTTATAATGTATCCTTCAAATAAAACAAAGAGGATAATTCCTTCTTTTTTTTTTTTTAATACAAATATCTGAAGTCAATCTTTATACTGGGATTGTTTATATAATATGACATTAAAAGGAATGAAAATTAACATATGCCAAGGCTACTTCAAGGTGGCAAGGCAAGCTCTCTCAGCCTAGGAAGTGCTGTAATGAGAATTGCCTGTGCAACACTGATTTGTCCCCTTCAGGCGGGGACACTAATACAGCCTTTAATTACCTGCTCACAGGCTGGTGTCACCTCACACCGTTTAACTCCTGAGTACTGCATGAGCTGCTACTCAGTATTTCCTTCCAGCTTCCCATTCCCATCCTGCATGTAATATTTACAGCGCACCGTCCGGTCTTCACACCGAACACACAGACGGAATTATTGATTTCCTCATGCACTTTTTTCCAGTGTTTCAGCTCTTATATCTTAGGACTAGATCCTCAAAGGGACAGAGGTATTTTGCCTAATTTGTAGGTGTCTGGCTCTCAGCTTAGTTTGTACAACCCCGACTTAAATTCCCTTTTCAGCGTGTGGACGCCTCGGGGCATTGCTGCTACAGGGTTTTCCGCAGAGTAGGGAATCCTCGGCTGGGGTTAGGTGACAGGAATGTTTGCAGCACACATCCAGCTTCCTCTGCCATCCTGAGATAGCTCCTGGTGCCAGAGGGTGCAGTCAGGAGGAAATCCATCCCTGCACAGGTTGACCATGGATATTTATAGATGTAAGGGATGCTTATGTGTGCCAGGTCGGAGCCCAGGTGCCTTCTGCCACTCCTGGCTCATTGAGAGATAACACGGCCAGGGCCGACTGCATGAAGTCTTTATTTGTACAACAGATGGCCCAGGGAGGTTGTGGATGCCCCAACCTTGGAAGTGTTCATTGTGGATGCCCCAACCTTGGCAGTGTTCAAGGCCAAATTGTATAGGGCTTTGAACAACCTGGAGAGATCATGAGCACCTCATTGCTTGTGGGGAAGCAAATCTGAGCTTACCTGTTGCAAAAGAATTTGATAGTAAATTTTGTGTCCAAATGACAAATTTAGTTTTAAAACACCTCTGTGATTTGAAGCGATGTTAACCTTAAATTGCATGAGGCAAACAATGTATGTCCAGAAATTTAAAAGCATCAGCTGGACCTTCAGTTTGACACTCCCAGGGTGTGACTGTGCAGAGCTTTATGTGCTGAGAGCAGCGTTCTCCTTGTTTGTGTTGTTGTTGTGAAAGCTTTTGTCTGCTGATTATGTCCCACGTGTCTCAAATTAATTGCCCCCAAATAAAGAACACACAATTAGTAGCCATGAGGAGGACTTTGATTGAATATTTTTTTATCACAGTGTAGAGGTAGAATAGACTGCTGGTTTCAGCAGTAAGATTATTCTCCTGTGGTTATTGCTTCTTTCCTCCTCGCTGGGCAGCTGTGAGCTCCCATATCAGATGTGATGTGGATGGTAGAGGGAAAATCTTTCCCAGGTGATAGCTGTGCTGGAAATGGGCAGAATTCCACAGGGGGAATGGCTGGCTTGAACAGAGGCAGTCCAGCTCTCAAGGGAGCTGAGCCATGATTGTACCAAGGAGCATAATGCTGATGTTGAAATCAATAACCACATATTGTTTAAAAATAGTTGTTTTACATTAACAGTAGGTCACGTATTCTGTGCATAACAGCAATTTGTACCTGTTTCATTATTGAGATCCTTTTGGTGGGCAGTGCTATGGAGACATATATACTTCAACATACATTTATATATATATATATAT
>VZTX01007687.1:152575-353151 GCA_013400915.1 Pardalotus punctatus | reverse complement strand
TATATATATATATATATATATACATGTAGAGAGAGAGAGGTAAAGGAAAATAAAGTTTTAAAGGTGCAAACAGTAGATTTGGCCTGCAGATTCACTCATCTGAAAGACTTACACACTCCACCTGAATTTTACAGGCCAAAAATGTAAATGCTGAGACCCACAGATCTGTCGAGCACTGTCTGTAAAAGTCTGAGATGATGTAAAAACAAGGATTTTCAGACGGGTTAAAATGTTAATTGCATTACAATAAGAAGGGAGAGTGAGAGAATTGGAAATGCCCTAGGTATGTATAACGAGTAAGTAATGGGAAAGACTGAAATGCATTAATATTAAACCTTCACTATATAACTCATCCTTATTGGACACAGCTGTCGATAAAATATGCCCTTACTCTTGACAAGTAGCTCCTGTGTTTTGCTTGTAGATTAGCTTGCAGCCCTGCTCTGTATTCTTTATCTTCATCACTGCACCAGTCCTTTAATTAGGCAGTGAAATCTTCTGCATAGTGATTAGGAAATCACAGTTAAGAAGGTGTTACAAAGAGAGGCTCTGGAAGCTGCTCAAAATAGCTTTCAGCTTTGGAAATTCCTCCATCTACTGTGGGAAGGAAATGCATGTAGGATCCAGAAGGGTGTGAAAACTGACCTTTGCTCAGTTGCTGCAGCAAATTGTTAGCCTTTAGTATGAGGATATCACTCTTAATAAAAATTATCTGCATGTCAGGAGCTAGCAGTTGCTCACTCAAAAATTAATAATCATAGAAATTTTACTGAGATTTCTTGCAGAAATTAAAGATGTGGTTAACAGCTTCATGCTGATGAAGATTTTTGATTTCAAGCAAAATTATCTGGCATTCTATCCAAATTTATTCAGAGCTTCAGCTGCTTGCACTTAACTAAAATCCAGATTTATTCTTCATAGCATTGCTTTTTGTAATGCAGCCCACTGTCGCTAGTTTGGTTTATTATTTTTTTCTTTTGGAAACGTACATACTTCAGCTCCTGGCAATTGGCTGGTGTTAACTTTTAATTCCCCAACCTCAGTCATTGCCTGTTGCATATGGAAATTCACACATATATGGAGAAGCAGAGGAGTAGGATATAAAGAAAGTGCTGTCAGGGAAAAAAAAGGTTTTTCCACTTGAGCTTCATGCTTATGTTTTAAGAAAGGCTTTCTAACATACCTGTGTGGAGGCAGAGGATGATGGAGATCATCAGCTGAGGGAGAGATTGATGCTCTTGCTATAAATACATGTGGAGAAAAGGAGGAAGCCACCATTTTAGAAGGCATCTCCCTCCTTGCTTCATCATGTTCTTATATGTTCCCTGTGATTAGGAACATATATCTGTCTGCCCTTGTATTTACTCCTGTTCTGTGCCACTAGATCTTAAATCAGGTAATAGAACGCTAAAATGCATGCTTAGCATCAGAGAATTCTGGGATTTAATGTATCTGGGATTAAACATGTACTCTGCCACATAAAGATGTTCTAAATTCCATTACATTGAATGGGGAAGTTGGACAGGGTCAAATTCGAGGAAGCAACATGCTGAACATTAAAGTACCACTCAGAGTCCGTGCATAACACTGGTATTTCTGTGCTGAAGAGAAGAACATGAAAAAGAGGTGGGGGGAATAGGGGAAAAGGAAAATGAAAAAGCATCTGATGTGTTTCTCCATTCCTGGTATAAGTGTCAGCTTGGAGATTTGCAGTTTCCTGTCAAAGATTCGTGCTTGGCTCAGCTGTCTTGGGAATGTGCTCAAGCAGGAGTGAACTTTCCTTGCAAGGAAGAATCAGTGTAAATAACCTTTCCTGAGTGGGACTAGAGCACACTTTAATTTGCTTGGGAGCATCTGCACAGAGTTCCCAGAGTGTTCTAGAGCAGTAGATTGGGTTTTCGTGGAAGGGATCCTGATTCCCAGCCCTGCTTCCGTGAGCAGGTGATTTTTAGGGATGTTGGTTGGTTGGGGTTTTTATGTTTGTTTTGGTTTGGGTTTTGGCTTTTGGCTTTTGGCTTTTTCATGTGGGTTTGTTTTTTAGTGTTTTGGGTTTTTTTTGTTTTGTTTTGTTTCAGTTTTGTTTTTTTTTCAAGATATTTTTGACAAAAAGCACTGCCAAGCAGGATTCAGACCCTAGGACCCTTTTCCCTTGTCATTGAGCAACAGAGACATGTACTTACATAATAAGTGGTATTAAGTGGCATAACTTTCAAGTCCTTAAGCTCTAGCTAAAATGAAAAAGGGGAATCACCTGTAATAACTCTTATGCTGGATCCTACCAAGGGCTATCTTGATTTTAATTTGGTCATCAGAATGTTATTGCCATTCTAAAGTAACTGACTTTGACAGCTTTTTAATTCTCATTTACAGTGTGCTATAGAAAACAAAAATGGAAGAAAGGGACTTATGTCTTTCTTTCCCAAATGTAAGTCTGTGTGATGCTAGTGGAGGAAATTGGTGTGTTCCCATTATTTCATTTGCTGCTGTTTTATAAAATTTTGGGTATTTCTTCCATGCATTATTAGAGTTACAGCAGGTAAATTGCATTTCACAGGAAGTGCTGATTTCTATAGTTTTCAAGAGAACATACTTCTTCTTTTTTTCCCCAAAAAAATACTACTAGTAATATACATTACAATATAGATACCAAGAGTTATGAACTGAGGCTTCTGAATAATAGTGATTATATGGTAACAAACTGCATCCTCCAGAAAATGTTGATTTCTGTTATTATTGGCATTTTCTTAACACAATGTGTGTTGCAAAACTTCAAAAACTCTTAACAAAAGGGGAAAGAAAAAAAAACAGAACTGATTTTTGAGGCCAGAGCTCACAGCAACGCCTTTGACTTTTTCTCTGAAGTTGCATAGTGGCTTGTGACAAGTCTACCTTTCATTTTTGCTAACCTCGTCACCAGCAATGTTAAACACCTGAGGTATCTGAGTGTGCTCATAGAGGCGTAAATAATGTTCTGCCGTTGTACAACTTGAAAACATAAGATGTTGAGATGTAATGGCTTGGCCAAGAACTGACTTTTCACGCTTACATTTTCGGATGGTCTTTTCTTTTTGAAAAGAAGCCAGTCAGTGCCAGACTGTCTCAAAATCTTGATTGCTGGTATGCAATCTACTGCAGGAAGTCTTGGGCAAATGTCAGAGTAATTCCACATACGCTTCATGACAATGCTCAGAAGTATTTCCTTTGCAATAATGCATTAGTTAGGTAACCTGGGAGTATCTTTTTGTGTTGCTGCTCTGCTTTAGAGAAACATTAGAAAACAAATGAGGGAATAATTCATGGCAATGTATGTTTCTTTGTTGAATTAATTTCACTTTCTGTCCTAGATGGAAAAGAAAAAGATAGTGGTCATGTAGCCTTGTAACAGATATATTAACTAAGAGGAAACTGTGAAAAGTTCAATATTCCAGAAAAGAAAAAAACCCTTCACTTTACTGTCTGTTGTTGAATTAATGCACAACTGGATTCTTAGACATAACATTCACACTCAAATATTCACCAATGTGTTCTAGGGCTGTGGTTTTTTCCACCTTTCCCTTCAGTATTGTTCCTTTCGAAGCTTCTCCCATGTGCTGTTTCCTTGAAGTGGGTATGTGTGGTGGGGTGAGAGTAAAAGAGCCTGATCTTCTCATCTTCATTTTAGGACACACACTAGACCTCAATGGCATTAGTCCAAATTTGATCGCATTTCTAAGCCAGCCTAATAAAAACAATTTTTGCTATTCATTCAGCTTGATAAAATTCAATCCTTCAAATATAATAAAACCATGTTTTATACAATAGGTCTTCCATGCATAGGATTTGGTTACATTGTCATACTCATCTGCAGCAATATTTTATTATAAAATTTAAGAGTCTTTTTGAACGCGCTGTGTGAAACATAATAAATGTCTCTTAATTAGGCTTTGCAAAGTTCAAATTTTCCCAATGACAGAAAAATAACTTCATTTGCACTATAAAAATGCACTAAATTGCAGCAGTCAGCTGCACTGCTGAGTTATAAAAAACTATGTGAAAACACTCTTTGGCTGTGTGGCCTCTAGCAGGCAACGTTGGAAAATGGATTTGTAACTCAATGAATTAAGACTTTTTTCCTCAAGGCACAACTATTAGATGTGCTTTTTGCCAGCCTCTAAGCGTGGGTGCACTGTCACTTAATCCTCTGCTCCTTTCTTTATTAATGACTGTAGTACACTACTTCAAATTTTCTTTTTTAAGTTTTGTTTCCTATAGTTGTTGACTGTCCAGCTTTATTTGCTTGGGTTTACTCTTCCAGTTATTTAAGTAATATCATTATAAGTCTTTCATCCCTACATGTACTGACAAAGTAAACCTACCAGAAAAACAGACATTTTTCTTAAAAAACTCAAGAAAGCGAATTAAAAATAAGCTGTATTTTTCATTTTTTTTAAGAAAAAAATTGTGATGTGCCAGTCACTGCTGTTTCTCATTGCTAGGTAGCTCCTCTAGATAAAAGATCCACATGGAGTAGTCATTGGGCCAGAGTACATGGAGTTTCTGGCACTGCAGGATACATTGAATGGCTTAAATAGCTTCTGGAGAATGCTTAGAGGCACTTTCAATAGCACCATTAAAAGAATTTTATGTTTAAAGCAAATTGCACTCCACATCAGATTTTATCCCTGAGTTATTCTCCTACTTTGAATGTAAACCTGTTTTGAAAGCCTGAAGCTGGACAGCGGAGTTTTTTTCTGGATGGAGTAAAAAGCATTGGTGAGAAGGCCAAGTCATTGTGGAGGAATTATTTTCAATAGATCGTGAGAAAGCTGTGAAAATTGCAGTAAAAAGAAAGGGTGGTGAAGGAGAATGGATGATGCCACAACTAATCTTAGTCCTAGTTCTTACTGCATGGTGGACAAAATTGGCAGAACAAGTCACTAAAATGGCTTTCTGGTGGATTTAACTCCTTGTCCTAAATCTGGAGGTGAAGATGTTGCATAAATGACGAGAATAGATAATTTATTTGCATATTTTTAGCAAAGTGGTTTTGACAATTAAGACTGGAACTAAGTGCAGCTGAAATTAAATATTCATGTACATTTAATGGCTTGATCATTATTGTTACAGAAATGATTTAACCCTTGGGACATCAAGTATTTCTGGAATTTCCATTACCAGCCAACAGCAGCGCAGTGAACTTCCACTGCAAAATGTTTGTGTGCCAGAGATAGGGTTTATTTGGACATAAATATCTGGGAGTCACTTCCTGGGCTTTTTAAGTAGGTGGAGACTTCTCTGACCACCGAGATATAAAAATGCAAGCCTAAGTTCTTTTACTTCCTCCATCCACTCTCACCAAAGGTAGTGGTTCCCTATTAAGCACTGCATAATGAATCCAGATATTTTGAATAATGCTGATTTTTAACAATAAGCAGTGAAACTCATCTGTACAGAGGTACCTAAGAAGCAAATCTCCAATGGTCAAAGGCAAAGCATCTTGTGAGACATCCTAAAACCTTTCTTTTTATTCTGGGTGTGGCTAACATATGTCTCCAAGTCATAGGCATGTTAGAAGCAGATTATCTTGAAAGCTTATTAGGGAAAATTTAATGTGGTGTACCTATCTTGAAAGCTTATCAGGGAAAATTTAATGTGATGTGCCTGTCAGTGTCTAGTCCATGCTGCTAAATCACACAAGAAACCATTTTGGGTTTGCTGGGCAAAGAAGCACTGGATATTAGGTGGTAGATCTGTCTATGCCGTGTTGGAGGTTTTGTGCTGCCAGTTATTCTTTGTCAAACCTGGCAACTCTTGTTAGAACCTCAACTGCTGCCTCCACCAGCAGTTTCCTTCAACTTGAGCACCAGAAGTCAGAGATAAACAAGAACTGAAGCAAGTATTTGCTCCCAAAAGCCACCAAATTTCTTAACAATTTTGCTCTTCAAGGATATAAATCCCAATTGAAGTATTTGTGCAGATGTACTTAGAAAAGTAGTATTTAAAGAAACTAGCATGTGTCTTGGAGAAGAACAGACTTTTAATAGAAGAGAGAGAAGAATAAATTCACTACTCTGTTTTTGTGTCCCAAAAATAATTATAATTCTTTAAAGGGCTCTTGTGCTATATCTTGGTGGCATGACATGTGAATCCCAAGTATCGATAACACTAAACTATGAAACCTACAGTCTGTGTTCACAAAGACACAATTCCGCAATCTGGAGGAGGGAAAGGGGAGAGAAGAGACAAGATTTTAAAAAGTCTGGGCCCATAGAAATAAAAAAAAACTAGTTGCTAAATGAGGAAGAAAAAGGAGTTTTTTTCTAAAGGCTCTATATCCAAAACTAGCAATGGTAGAAAATTGATAGAGAAAATGAGAATATAGTCTTTACCAGCTGCCAGCAAGGACCGCCCAGAAGGAGGTTAAACATATTAGGAGCAAAAGGAATCCTAATGATTTTTATTAAAAATAGTAACCTGTTAAGAAGGATGTGGAAGAGATACAAGGCCTAGATAATGCATTTGCATTTGGAGGAGGAAGAGAAGCAGACAGCTAATGCAGTCACATTACGTAATGCTGCAATACTTTGTATTCCAGAAGGAAAGGCATGCTAATGACTATGCGAGTAAAACATACTGGGTATTGCTTCAAAGTGCCTTAGGACAAAGTGGAGGTTGGTCACGCAGTTGTGGAGCCAGCACTTCTCCTTTCGTTCCTTGCCGTGCTCCTTTGCTCTAGGAATTCAGCCCAAGAAGATCTCCTTCTCTCTGCAAAGAAGCAGACAGAAATCTCTCTCTCCCTGTCTCTCTCCTGCACGCTCGATTTATCCACCTCTGGGCGAGTTCATCCAGCTTCTCCAGCCCCAGCCTGGGTCCGAAAGAACTCCCCCTAATTGGCGATTAGCTTGCATCTATCAATCTTACTGTGAGGACGATTGGCAGTTGAGACAGATGTCCGAGCTTAGTCAATTAAATCTCCAGTTGCATCCATTGCCAACCTTATGTCAGGTCAGTCCCTTCAAATGCAATTTGCGAGGCTTCAAGCAGAAGCTTTTTACATACATTTCCGAACGTGTTCTCTAAAAATGTTTTCTACAATTTTCCCTTATTTTTTCTGAGCACGGTTGGAATCTAATTTTAACTTTGTCTTCATTTTGTTCTGTGCTGGTCCAAAGCATAGACTCATTATATTTTTACAGCATGAACTCATTTAAGTGTGCCAAGTTAATGCTTCATGTTTCAGTAGTCAATATCGGTAGATGGCATTTCCAAAGGTATTATTACCTACTGCAGGTAAACAATTCGTTTTATTTATTTTTAAATTCAAATCCTTTATATGAATCCCACAAAAGAGATTAGTTTCTCATTGAAATAAATGAATCTCTAGCCAGATAAAATCTACTTGCAGTGTGATTATTAAGGTGGTGAGTAAATGCCTTTTGTACATAAGAAGGATTTCATTAACAAGTCAGAAAGGGCATTTTGACTTGTTTCCAACTTGGTGCAAGTCTTTTTCATTCTCACTGATCAACAAAACGACAAACAAGAGATTTGGCTTTATAATGTTTCAGAAAGCCACAACAAAAAGATGTGTGTATGTGTGTATTTTTTTATTTTTCAATTGCATTGGAATAGGGATGGAGGATGAAGCTAGCTCTGTTTTGCCTCCTGAAGAATCTTGAATTACTTCAAAAGCACTGGAATTCTTTTCCAAAGATTTTGTTACAAGTGCCCATATGAGCAATCTATTGATGTCATTAGTCCTCTTTGTGAGCCGGAAGGAAGCTGTACCTCAAAAGAAGCTGAAAAGGATTAAAAATGCTAAAGGAAAAATAAGTAGAGATTAGAACATCAATGATTCTTCATTCTTTGTAGAATGCTGGAGTGCTACAATTGATGAAAGCAAAAGGTGCAGCATAACATTTCATAACTCTGAGGGAAGTGGTCTGGCTGGTAGCTGAACTGGCAGCAGTCATTCCATCCAGAGACACTCAGATCACCATTTTAAATTTGCTTTCTTGTGTTCACTCTAGCACCATCAGATTGTAATATTTTCAGAAGCAACCAAAACCACATTTGGATTCATTTTTTTTGTGCTCTTTTCTACTGCGCTTCCTTCATTCAAAGGGGTTGCATACAAGCAGAGAGCCAGTACATGTAAATTACTTTAATGGTTTGAGTCCCTAAAGGAGGGAAAAGGAGTTGAGAGAGATATTTAATTTCATCTTTATACTGGTGCCAGATAGTTCAGTTGTATCTGTGAAGTAGTCACTGGCATGCCTGTGTTGGATAATTGAAATGCTCAGCGTAAAATCCTCTTCACAGTGTGTTTGCAGGTATTTCATTTGCCTTTATCACATTTCCTTGAAAATCCACTTTCATTTCGTGTTGGTGTTCTCGTTTAGGTTTGTGGGTGTATCTTCTTTTTCTTTTATGTGATACAAGTATTCTATTTTTGGAGACTCATTTTTCTGAGTCTGGAGCTGACTGAACTGGAGCTCTAATTGGTTCCATAGCTCATATCTAGCAACATCTTTCAAAACTACCAGAGAAGTTATGGCTATATCCTAAAATGCTGCACACTGGACTTTAATCAAACTGAATTTTAAATGTATTAAAAATACAATATATATTATGTCTTAGCCTATTTAACTTTTTAAGCTGTATCAGTAATAATGTCTGGATGAGTTTAAAAAAAAAAAATCCTTGTGTTGATATGAATGAGTTTTTTCTCATGAGAAGATGGGTTTTGTTTTTTTTTTTCTTTTGTTCTTCACTTTCAAAATAACCTTGAAAATTTATAGGCTGAACAAGCGGGGCGTACTTACTGACAGTGTTCAGGGTCAGAAATTGAAAACTCGTTGTTTTATAGCATCCCAGGAGTTTATGTAGAAGTTTTATGTCTTCCTTTATTCCAGGGCACACAAAGCCTTCTGAGTTTTCTGTAACAGAATAACAATATCAGATTTTTGCCATTTTTTATCCCTGTGTATAACCAAAGCCTCAAAAGCAAAGGCGATTTTTTTGGATTAGTTTTATGAAACACCTTGACTTGGTTTACCTGGTTATTTTTTGCATGTGTGTGTTGCTTCAAACCTTTTCACATGATGTTCACTGTTTGCCTGGGCATTGTTTATGACTGGCTAGAGACAGTGAAGAGATTAAAAAAAATCTCCTTGGCATTTGAATAGGTGCACTTGGGGCACTGTAGCAGATACAGGGAAGGAGCTGGCCAAGCAAGACAACAGCTTTGCCAAGTGGGCCAGCCACCAGCCGAGGGCTCATCTAGCGTTTTGACAAGAAGCATTCTGACAAAACCGGCTGCCAGGTCATTTGACAGGGCCTGGACACCCTCAATTTGGGGAGGGCAGAGTGCTGGGCACAAGTGGAGGTGCTAAGAGCTCCTCCTGTGTCAGAAGGGAAGCCAGGGTCTGCAGCAAAATGAGGAGGGTGAGCACATTTAGTGATTTTGAGCACACACTGCACTGCGGTGGAGGGTAATGAGTGACACCAAGGAAGCATTTGTAGATGTGATATGGTTTGACCACATCTGAGTAGTGGGGCTACATTAAGTACAACTGAAATGAGAAATTATGAAAATCACTCTCTCTAGCTTCACAAGAGGCTTAGAAAATTTTAGATACGAACCCAGAGCTCTGATTTATAGAGCTTAGGTTGTTGGGGTTTGTAAGTAAATACACATAGTCCATTCCTGTTGGGTTTTTTGTTGGTTTTTTTTTTTTTCCTTTGTTGCTGTGAGGAGCTGACAACTCCTTTTATTTTTTTTTGTTTGTTTGTTTGTTTTGTTTTTTGCCATTCTTTACAGAGAGATTTTCTTCCTATAAACTTTTCTAGAAATCCTGAAGTCAGAGACTGCATCTGATCTGTTTTCACACCGAGGAAGCTTAGCAGTAACTGGATCCTGTCTGGGATATAGGCATAACAGCACAGCCAGATTCGATCACAGCAAAGCTTTACTAGAACTCGTGTCAGGCAGAGGCGGAATTAAGCTGCTTGTTTCAGCTCTGGAACAGAACGTTCCGAAATGCAAGATTTAAGACTTGTCGATTCCCGACCTGAGTTGCGTCACTTATTTTATCCAGTTACACTCGGGGCATTCTCAACTTCAAAAGGTTTATTGGCATAGCACAGCAGCATGCTAATGTGGCTAGACTGCTTCCAGAGCAGCACACATCATTTCCAGCAGTGCTGCATGGACTTGCTGTTCTGGGCCCTCTCTCTTGATCTTCCTTCCGTGCTCTAATTACGTAGCCGCTCGTTCTTCTGCATCCTCCATTCCGAGAAGGACCGTGATGTGCCGCTAATTTAATAATATACATTCCCTCTTTATCATGTTTAAGGTGCTTTGGTCAGTACTGGAAAATTTAAGTAACTGAAATCAGTCACTGTAAGTAGAAAACTGATAATTTTACATGGTTTGGGGCTGAAGGAGAATGTGAGGTGCCAGTCAGGTTGCATTTTAGCAAGCTAGAACTGCAGGTGGTCAGTCTGTTGATAGGCAGTTGACAACATAAGGATTTAAGAATTTAGCTTTAGGCCCTGTATTTTTCTGCCTCACTTTTTGTGTTCATTATAAATGAGAACACAATGACACAATTCACTGGAGTAGTAATGCCAAATTTAGTGATGCTTTTCAGTGACAGTGACAAGGACAGTGACGTGTCTAAATAAATATATATAACTTTTGAGCACTGTCTGCTTTTGTAGAACAAGAGGGCACTTCCATTATATGAACTTGTGTTATAGTTGTCACCGTGTACAACTAAAGTTCAAGAGGCTTCAAGTAACCACTAACTGAGTAGTTAATGGCCACATGGTAAAGATAACATTATTTTTTCTCAAAGAAGTCACCAGCTTAGACTTTAAGTATGTTTTTAGTTCAAGTGGGGAGAGTACATGTATTTGAACTAAGGTCTAATTTCTTCTGTAAGCAAATTGAGTTTTTCTCCCTTTTACTGAAGGCTGCTTTAGAGTTCCTGTAATATCTTGCCACCAATGAAATCTTTCATTAAAAAAACACGTGGATGGAAGAGTGGAATTCTAAAGGATGATGCCAAGATCATTCTGTCTCCTGTTAAGTATACAGTTTTGCACTGCACATATGATAGAGTTCACAACTAAAAAGTGAAGAGGAAAGAACAAATTTTACCTGTGGTGAAAATCTGGTAAGATTGGACTGTGAGCTTCTGGGTTTCTGTGACTCAGCTGGGCAAGAGCCAAAGAAAGAGCTTGTTTTACATTTCTTTCTTCCTACTGTTCATAACGCCAGCTTCAAAGATTCTGTGACTGGAACTGTGCAAATGGTAAAATGTTCATGGTAGGGTAGTAAGACAGGGTCTTGTATCTGAAAATTGCTCACACCTTTTATAGTGGAGATTGCCTGACGTAGAGGATCACACAAGTTTGAAACAAAGATTTGTGGTTGCACTGTATTTAAAAGGACAGTACTTTAAGTGAGAAATGTAATTTTCCCTGTTAAACCCAGTGCTTCTTGCTTCATGGAAGTTCTCTTTTACTTTTGGTCCATGATTTACACACAGACGGATATAAAACAAAAAACACTGGAGAGCTTCCTCTAAAGGTGATTGTGGATAGGTCCTTGAATTTCATTATGGTAATTTTCTAGTTAACAGACAATTTTCAGCAAGCTTGTGTTATGAGTAATATTCAGTAGAAGTGGTAATTGGTGACTGTCTGTGGTCACTTCTGCTTCAGTCCTGGAGAAGGCACAGTCTGTGCCAGCCTTTTTGGATAGCAGAGAAGGTTTGACTCCTTCAGAGTTTTTGGCTCTTTCTCAAACCATTGCACACCCACTTGTTCACTATATTCACCTTCCGTGGAAAGTGGTCGCTGCCTCAGGCACTCTAGCCCTGCATAACGAGTTACCTTGAGTTAAAGGGAGTGTTTATGAGGTAAGGTTGTCAATGGAATGCAAAGTTGCTCTTCAGCTGAATTAGTTCCCTGGTATTCAGCGTGCAGCCACACAAGTGCTCGTTTTAATGCAGTGTAAGTGGTGTTATGGGGGCAAAAAGAAACAGGAACAGTGACTCCTTTTGAGAGCTAATTGGGGAAAGAGCGTTTCAGCCATCACTGTAAAATGATTGTTAGTGTAGTAATTAGTCTATTGTTAGCATTTCCTTTTTTTTCTTTCTTCTTACAAAGGTGCTGAGAATATTCCCATTCTGTGGTCTGGCAGTCTGGTACTGGTGGTTATCCATGAATCCTCACTGTCTGCTGCCCATACCACCTCCACCTCTTTCCAAGGTGTTTAACCGCTGCCTAGTTTCTCAGCAGCTCTAGTGATCCTCCCTCAGTGCCTCCATAAACCCAACTTCCTACCATAAGCTCCTGCTTTACCTTCATATGTCCAGACCCCCTCAAGAAACAAAAATTTCCTTTGCTCCTGCTTCTTTATCTCATTTTTCTGCAGAATTTCAGCCTTTCCCAAAACCTGCTCTTCATTATGCAAGTTCACGGCGCTCCTTGCCTCAGCCTCTTACCTCGGCTAACAAGCTGGCAGCCATTTACTCCTTAGACACCTGCAGCTTCCATTTGCCACATCCAGCACAGCTTGAAGCAGTTTGTTTTGCTATAAATTGGACTTTATGGTAACATACGATGTATTTGCAAATGTCACAATATTTAAATAACAATTTGCCAAACTCATAAATAACTGAAAAAAAAAAAAAAAGAAAAGAAAACATAAGCAGTGGTAACAATATGAGACTGTTTCTGCAGTCTTAATGGTTTACATAGGTCTCTGTAACTGAAATCTCTTTAGGAAACCCGAAACTTCTAATTTCTATCTTAGGTCTTAGATCAGGCCATATGGTTTTAGACAGGCTTCCAGACCACCCACCATCATCCATCTTCATCTTCTATTTATTTGTATTGTGACAACTTCAAATTACATTTTTCCTATTTTATGCTCAGAATTTGCTTTTACAACAATCTCTTTAGATAAAGTTTTTGCAAAGAAACAGATGGTGATCTTATTTTCTGTGCTGTGAAAGGACAGAATTCTCAGTTTAGTGAGCAAAGTGAGACCCTTGTGCATTTAGAGGTGCATTTAGAAGGATACATCAAGCATCAGAAGAGGGATAGTCCCTTTTCCATTAATCACTATAGTACCAACTATGTGTGGCAGAATTGCATCTTGCCAGTTGGTAGAAAACGAGAGTCAGTAAAGCCGCACTGTTCCTACTGACCACTAATCTATTTTCAGAAAAAAGTGTTTAATGAAAATATTTGTGTTCAAGAACCACCATTAAAACAGTTCCATTTAAACTAAAGAGGGCAGGTTTATCAGCAAATATTGGCTATCAGGAACAAATTCTTTCCTGTGAGGGTGGCAGGGCTCTGGCACAGGCTGCCCAGAGCAGCTGTGGATGCCCCATCCCTGGCAGTGTGCAAGGCCAGGTTGGATGGAGCACTGAGCAGTCTGGGACAGTGGGAGGTGTCCCTGCCACAAGATGATCTTTAAGGTCCCTCCCAACCCAGGAAATTCTGTAATGATTTATGACTCTTCGATTTCCTGTGTTGGAAGCACAAATCATAAAGTAACAGTTTACCATTTGGTAAAACATCTTGTGGTGTAAAGTATCTTTACAGATGAGGGGGTTATTTCTGATTTTTTTCTTTATCTTAAATTGCAATTAGGGGAATAAAGGTCCCCCTGATCTTGAAATGTAGCTCAATAAAAGTGCTATTTCTGAAAGTCTGTTCTGTAAGAGGAAGGTCTAGAGAATGGAGATACTTGATCCTTTTTTTTCCAATCAAATAACTTAGATGTTTATTCATACTAAAACTATGTTGCAGGGTTTCTTTCTGTTTTTTGTAACTGCCATTACACATCTTGAGGTGATATATTTTGTAATAACTAGGACATGGTCTCACTTTTATTCTTCTGAAGAGTGCATCTCTTAATGATAGCTCTCAAAGATGAAAAGGCCTAATGTTCTTCATGCTTTCACACATATATAATGATATATGAAAGCCTAACATGTCTGTTTAATTTATTTTATTTTCTCAGATGTCATGTGTTAGAAGTCACATCAAGGGCAGCTTATAAAATAAAATGCTGTTCCCAAGTGTCTGGAACTTTAAAAGAAAAATTAAGAAAAGGTCTCTGTTTTTAAAGAAGTATTTAAAACCAGTTTAAAGTTAAGCATGAGCTTCTGAGATGGTGAATGTGAAGTTCAATAACTGCAGAAGATAAAAATACTAATTGCTTTGCATAGTTATACGTAATGAGAGACATTGTAATAAATATCCCAGCACATTCAATGACAACAGTAGTTGATAGTCTTGAAATAACTGCTCCTTCTTTCTTCAAGGTAAAATTTAAGAGCCATGTAAATATGAGTTAGTGCAGCAAAGAACTGTGCTTGCTACCCCAGAAGACGTATTTGCGTCAGTGTAAAGTCAGTAAGATTTTGTATTTAGTTTCAGTAAAGATCTTAAATGGGAAATTTTGCAAAATCATGGCTTATGACTGTACCAGTTCTGACTACTGTAACATATCTGATGAGCACTGCAGCAATTGCTAAACATGATATTAAATTCAAATATATTCGCAATGGCTTATTTCCTTCCTGTTTGCAGATCTTTTATTTTTATATATGTGTTTTTTTGTTGTAATTCAAGACTGCTGGAAGGAACCAGATGCATTTTAGAATAAACATCTGATTTTTGTGCTTATGTGCCCAAACCTTATTACTGAGTTTGATTCTTCTGCTGAACGTGGCTGACAAAATTATGGGTTTGCTTTTTTCATGGTCAGAACTGTTTATACAGACCCGAGCTTTTTGTGCATATCTAGTTTTGTAGCAAAAATGCTCTACAGTGCTCTGCTGGCCCTGTACCTGAGAATTTGCAGAATAGCTCCTCTGAATTTTATTTTAAATTGATTTATTTATATAGTGAGGGACTCTATATAGATTTGTGTAAACTCATCCAATAATGGCTGTATAATTACTTCTAAACCTTTAGTTCAAATGCCCGTTGACAACTTAAGGAAATAAGAAAGGAAGGTATAAAATATCTTGGATTTTTTTTTTCATATTTGTCTGTATCACATTAATTGCTCATCCAGATTTGTTGACAAGTTGTCTTTTATGTCTGACAGCTGAGATAAAACTTACTTCAAAAATTTATAAACTTCACTGCTAGATACCAATGAGAGCTGCAGTCACAATCAACAAGCGAAGTTACCACTGCTCTACTGCCTGTATTTTTTTTTCCTGTTATTCTAATTAATTTTATGAAAGCATACATCAAATAACATTTAATGCAAAGTCCAGCACTTACAAAGTGGCAACATAATCACCTCGTTATAATATATGGCGTAGCTCGTGGCCCCAGGAAAAATGTAACCATTTAATTTGCTTAATGTATTTTTCTGACTAAAAGATCCACAGGAGTTCTGCTAAAGAAACTTAGGAATGGTAAAAGGTGCTAAAAGATCAGAGAAAATTAACTTGGCGCTCTTGGGATTCTGAAGCTTTTGTCATCTGGAAATATGATGATATTTACTGTAACATTTTATATCTTGACCATCTTTTACCATTTCTGGGACTAGATGGGATTTGATTTGTCAGTCAGTAGAACTGCTGGAAATGTTACCTCGAGATGTGGTTGTGCACCTTAGAAGAGAGGTATTGTATGAATATTACCAAGGGAAGGTAGAGAATTTACTTCATCAAGTAGAAATCTGAGTACATATTTGCATATTTTATGCTGCTGTATATATCTAGATGGGTACATATATCCACAACATTGCTTAGTAAATGCATTATGTGTAGAAATAGGGAGAAAATAGCGTATTTTAATGTAGTGTGATTTAAAAATATATTGATACATTAGTAGTTCATAAAACAATATTTCTCAGGGGAAAGTATTTTAAATTATTTTTGAAGTCTTCTGCCTTTACCCACTGAGTTTTAGTTTTGAATATAATAATAAAATATCTCATACTTACTTACTTTTTTTAATATGAAAATATAATTTATAATCTTCTGCCAGTTAGCTTTTCTCCTTAGTTGTATTTCTGAGGCATTCATTGCTGTTGTAAAATTCTATTAAGATAAGACAATACAGACTGTTAGACTTTTTTTCTTATTTTTCCTTGAGCCTATCATGCAGTGTTTCTCTCAGTAAGCCAAGAGGAGAGAGAATGTAATTTGTACTTTCCAATGCTTCTGATTTGAGCTGATTGGTATATTCTTTGCAAAAAGCTGAGTAAGTTTTATTGCAGTACAAACACGACCTTCAGGAAAAGGTTAAAGATAACTTCACCAAAGTCTTTTCCCAGCCACTCCAAAAGAAACAGGCAATGACTGGGCTCAGCTCCTCAGGTAAGCAGCCCTCATTGATGGACTGGTACTGGCACGATCACTTTTATCGGATAATTGACAATTGCTGATATTAAATCTGGAACAAGCACACACAATCAACTAATGAGACAGAAATGCCAGAATTCAGATGTTGCTGGTTAGCTTTTATAGCTAATGAGGAGATTTTCGTGGTCACACTGGTAGTTGCAAGTGGTTTAATGGGATCCTTTATGGGCTTTTTTAGTTATAAGATCATGTGGTTAATTTATTTCTAGCATCTTAATGGGATCTTCGTTCTTTTCACCTTTCACATGAGGAGACTCATTACTTTTCTCCAGGGATCCAGTTTGACAGACAAAATGTCAGAAATAATTAAAACTAGTGATCGCCACAGACAGAGAAATGTTGAGTAGGAATTCAGTTTATCTGGCATCAAGAATTCCCCCTGGAAATTTGAAATTAAATTCTTCCCAGTTGAATTTGGAGACCTTCTCATCAGCCTCATGGTTTCATCAGTTTGATAGTGTTGTGCTGCTTTGGCACCCTGATTTATTGGCTTGTGGGAAAGAGGTCAAACATTTTATGGCCTTGCATTGTTTAGGCTGTTTTTGTAACTCCCTGGACGGAATGATTGTTTCATGGTAGGAGCGCCTCCAGTTTAAAATGCAGCATCCTGAAATTTGTTGTCATGGTCCCCAGGTCCCTTTGGCAATAAGAACTCTGCTTCTCTCTGCTGTAACTTTGATACGGCTTTTATATCAAAAATTAATGTTATTTTAAAACATAAATTGGGAATCTTTGCAATTCTGACTTGTATGTACTCCAGCAGCTTTACCTTCATTAGAGTCTTGTCAGATTTTCGTAACAGCCATATGAGTAATAAGGTTTTTCCCAGTACTAGATAGTTACATCATAGCACTCCACATACACAAAATAGAGTCTACATTTTCTATTCGGAAAATGAAGGAATTGTAATAAGATATTGTCTTCAAGTGGAATATGAACACTTCCTTGGCTCTTCTTTTAGTCTTTCAAAAGCTTTCCCTGCAACTGCTGATTGTGTTTCTTAGCACAGCTTGTAGCTCAGGTGAGTTGTGACTGGTAAGGGCAATTAGATTAACGAAACCAACCAAAAAAAACCTCTAAAAGCCCCAAAAAATGAGAGGCTCGGCCGTTTTCAGGTAGGTATGCTGGGCAAAGGCCATCTACACACAGCCAGGGCCTGCTTTCATTTGCCCCTCTGAACTTCTTCCTCCCCTGGGAGGGAAGTATGCCACTTAATTTGGTCATGGGAGGGGGAAGAGCTGTGATTTACAGCCAGAGTTTTTATAACATTGCTTTTCTGCCATTTCTGTTTACTTCAAGCCTGGAACCACAGTGTGGGCAAGGTGAGATCCAGCTGTGGAGCCAAATATAGGGCCAAAAATAGCAAGTTCTGCTGATACTCTGAGGTAAATTGTGTCCCTCAAATTGTAAGTGCTGGATGGTGTAGTTAGATTCACTTGGAATTAATATTAGCAATATGATGCACATTGTTCAATGAATAATTGTTTCAGAGTGTTCACTGGAAATCTTGATTCTGTAAATTTTTAGCCAGAGTGAAAAGTCTAGGAAAAAGAACTAAGCATGATACTACTTAAATATTGGTTTTGAAAATAATGTTTACTCTAGCTTTTGAATCCCCCTTCTCAGGGACCAAACCTTAGAAACTCTAAATCCAGCTGAAATGGTTACAAATGTTCTTAATTCCAAATGCATGAGAATCTGAGTGCATAAGTCTATTTCTGTCTTTTTAAAATCCATTTCATCTGTTTCATATGAGACACATACAAACAAAGCTTGGAAGGTGGGGTGTTTTGCAGACTGAAATATTACTGACTTGGTTCCTTGCATACTTAGACTTCTTATTTGTAATATATGTCATTTTTATTGAAGACTTATTAATACAAGTGAAGTAAGCGTTAAGAATGGTCCTTGCTTCACCTAGAGCTATCAGGGCTCGTTCCCTTTCCCAGTATTAGGAAGAGTGCTCATTTATCTTCTGATGCTGAATCCTCATCTTTCACACTCGATGAAGCCTTGCTTCAGGATAAATCTTCTGTCATGCTGCTTCGTCTTTCATAAATGAAATGCTGTTAATAAACCAAGTGCACGCAGATTGCATGGCATTCCTAGCAATCTGCACCATGTATCTACCTGTGGGTTTAACTGATGTTACTTTTAATTTTGCTTATCAGATCTAACTTCTTTCCGTATCTTTCTGGCAGCTGTGACTGCAGTGGAAATTGATTCTAGCTTTTAACACTACTCTGTCATTAGGTTTGCGTTGCTATATTGAAAAGCCACAGCTAAAAGGGGCCGATGGACGAGGTGCAAGGATTAAAACTATGCCCTGTTTGTGTTTGTGTGTAAGGCAATAGATCTGCAAGATTGAGTTTATCTTTTCCTTGCTCTTGTTAATGCTGTTCCAGATGATGAAAATAGAACCTGCTCCTTTCCCAGTGTTTTTTTTTTTTTTACTTCAGTGCATTTCCACTTGTGAGATTCTTCACCAGTGCTAAAACTTCATGCTCTATTTTTTTTTGTGAACAAAATGCAGAATTTTTTGAAAGAGAATATTTATATCCACAGAGCACTACCAGACAGAGTCAAGAAAATACAGGAAGAGTACATGAAATTTTGCACCCAACATGCAGGTGAAGTGCCAAGCTTGCAAAAAAAAAAAAAAAAGTTGTTCAGCTTTGACTAGAGAATATACACAAACCTTAAGCATTGCTGACAGCCTAAATAGCAGCTCCCACTTTCACCCACGCACAACTGTGAGCCAGTGTTGGTTTGTTCTTCTTCCATGTGGAAACCTAAAATCTTAGCTTGCTTTGCCTTCAAGTAAATCCTTTGCCACTGCAGTGCTGAAGAATAGATTGTGGGATGTGGTTGAGTTCAGACCTTGAAAAGAAAACAAAATTGCTCAATTAGACCCTCCAGAACAGGTTCATTTGTTGTAGTGAATTACCTTGGTCACTGGCTACCATTAGGAAAGGAAAAGGGAAGGAACAAGGGATCACACGTTCAGAACAGGTCAGATTAAAGCAGACAGAAAGGTTCATGGTGTCATAAACATTGCAGGGAGCAAAAAAAGGCTTTGATAGCTGATAACTTAATTATCTGCCACTATCAGTTTGGAAGGGCTTTTAAACATGTCCAAAGTGTCTACCAAAATTTCCAGCAGGAGTGACAGCAGATTTTTAAGTAAGGATAAAAATGCAGCAGTCTTCCTGGAATAAGAGTCTGACAGACTATGATGAATTACCTTATTATAGTTGTTCGCATGACAAATGTACTTGATCAGTGTTTCTTCTTGGGAATAGTTGAGCTTATCCAGAGGCAAAAGTTGAAAGGAAATGGAAGCTAACCAGTAATCCTAAGTGTAATACATCAGAATTTCTAGCACTAGAAGCTGAGAAACCTAATCAATTATTGTATATGTCAATAACAAAACAATCCCCGTGTCCCCCGTAGTGTTACTTCTTTCTTCATCTGTTTAGTATTATTGATAGACATTTCACATACACATACTTTTATAATTGACTCAGAGGTCTACTTAAAGCAAAATGCTGGATAAATAGCAAGATTTACCCTTTTCCTAGGTCTGTACCTAGCACGCATATATTTCCTCTTATTATTTTCCAAGTGTTTCCACTTAGAATTAACATAAGGTATCGTGTGTAGTCTAGAATAATATTCAGACTTTGAAGCTACCATTTGTTAAAGTAACCTGATGTTCAAGTTTTGTAAAACAGAATAAATGAGACACAGTAATTATCACTGTTTTAATTTCTACATAATTTCAGAAGAAATTCATGGCATAGGATCTAATATGCGATTATTTACCCAGTGTATTAGATCCATCCTAACCTGTGGTTTTATCATTTGCCTACCTTACAATTTAAACATCAAAGTAGTGGAGGTCCTACTCCTAAATTTGGAGTTTGCAAATAAGCTTTTGATCACTGATTTCTCTGAAGGCATCAATTATGTTGCTATCCCACGTTGCAGTTGAGAGCCTACATCTGGCCCATCTGGCTTTGAGAAACAAGGCTACAAGCCTGTCTGTCAGCACACAAAATCTCTGTAACAGAAGTGTGAAATTCAGATGGAGAAAAATCTCAGTATTTTGGACAAATTGGATCTTTTGGGTTGACCCTACTTTTTTTTTTTTTTCCCTAAAACTTGATATATGCACTTAAAACACTCTCAACTATTTTTGTTTGGTTTGGTTAGTCCTTAAGCAAAGAATATGTGGTTCTGATATCTCCTAACACTTCTTACAGGACTGTGGCATAGCAATTTGATTAATGCACTAATGATGTGTTGTTCTACATAATGGAAGTTAGACTCAAGTAAAACTGAAGGTACATTTTTTGTGATGCTTGTTTCTATGATGTTTGCTTTTTTCTTAATATAATATTATTCTTCCTCGGAATTACTCATTGGCAATGGTTTTTCCAGCCAGCAGTGTGAACTGGGGACATTTTCCTATGGTTCTAGTTATATATAATTATTAGTTTGTTTCAAGGCATGATTTGAAAGTCAACCATGCATATTAAAAAAAAAGAAAAAAAAATAGATTGTTCTGTTGTTTATTTTGGCTTTAGAGGACAGATAAGTACATCGGCATCCAAGCCTTCAAAAACTCGTCATAAAATCGTTTCATAAAGAAGAACTACTTCTGTTAATGCATACATGTAAATGGTGGAAAATAAGAGTTTGTTATTGCATGTGCTTTGTGACAGTGCATACATGAAGTGCTCAGCAAACTTGGATGGCCTTGATTACATTAAAATAATGTAGTTAATGGGAGATGTAGTCAGCTCTTTTGAGAGTAACGTTGCTGATGCGACACAATTTTTCTCATTCTTTCCTTTGAATTGTTTTAGTATTTCTAGGATTTAGAGGACAGGAATGGGACTGTATTTAGGTCAAAAGACGTATTTTATTATCTCCTAAGTATCTGTCCAGACTTTGTATGAATGTAATGCCTCTGAGAAAAATTAGCGTCTGGATGGGTTTGTTGGACATTTTCTGGCTCAAAGTCTGCACTTTTTCTGTTCTAAGGGTGTGTGGTGTACGTGGACACATCAAGCAGGGTGTGCTGGGGAAGGGCAACACAACGAACATATTTCACCTACATTTTTCAGAAAGTGGCAAGCTCTAGGTTTTACCGAGTCAGCTTGGTTACTGGAAGAATCTCTCCGCAACAATAAGGAGCTCTGTGGGAATATAAATACAAAGTGTTTACTGAAGCACTTTGTGCTTTTTCCTTATGGGAGCGGGGGAATAAAAAGAAAAAAATAATATATTTGTCTCTACAGGACTCAAGACTGATCAGCACCCTTTATATAAACATATTCCAAAAGACTTCTTGATCATTTTCTTTAAAGTCTTACCCAAAGTGTTTTTCTTACTGCTTTTGCTCTGGCTGTAGGTAGCTTTGTGGAATGAGAAATGGGTTCTTGAACTCTCTGGTTAGAAAAGCAGAGTTGCAGTAGCTGTCATCTCTACTGAAAAATTAAAGATCCATAATAACTTTTAAAAACTCAGTCAGAAAATAAAAAGGTTCTGTAGCTTCTATAACAATTTTTGGTGGGTGTTCTTATTCAATGGATCTGTATCTCAAGCAACATTTAAGGTGGGAAAACTGGATTGAAAAGTTGAGAAGGCAGGTGGGGATTACTTGAAATAGCTGAGGACAGAGCTGCAGCACTTTGCCCTGTTTAGGGGTGATTTCATATCTTTATTTGGCTCACTTGTTATATGGGTTTAATTGTATCAGAGTATAATAAAACAAAAATAATTGGCAATTTTCTGTGATATTTTCTATGGCTTTTTCCCATGAGGACTTTTATAATTTATACATTAGCTCCTGATTTTGGTGTTTGAATGTTTTCCTGCCTCTTTATGACATTTTTTTAATGCCTTTATAAAATAACAACATCTAAAATTGCCAGTAAAGAGCAAATGCACACGTTTAAAAGTAAACCAGAAAAAAAATGGAATGAGATTTTATTTTTTTACTAGGTCTTGTTGTGCAGAATGATTTATTTTGTCTTTTATTTCAGATATTTATCTTACTGATGTGTGTAGCATAAATTCAGTCATATGGTACTTCTGTCGAAATTTTGACAAAGCAGTTAAACAGAAGAGTGGGTAAAACTGCAAATTAATTGAATGGATAGATTTGGGTCTAATGCTTCTTTAGCTGTCATTTGCTTGTTTTGTTCTGCTTAATTTAGCTGCTTTTCAGCTCATAAACTTCAAAGTCAACTCAAAGTCGAACTCAAGGAGAATTCATATGATGCAAGCAGGCCTGATTAGCCTGAGAGTTGTGAGCAAGTCTGAGATCTGTGCAGTCTGCATAACTGTGGTGAAGATGTCAATACTTATTTTTTGTATTCTGGGTTTGAACTCAAAACATTAATTTATAGCAAGAAATTAAGAAGGAGGTTGCTAAGATTGAATATATAAAATTACTGATTTTAAGATTTTTAATGTCAGCTATCTTAATTTAGTTGTTTGGCTCATCAGTAGTGATCACAACTTAAAATCATGAGGTTTTTTCATTACTGTGGATTATTTCATAATGGATTTTCCTGACTGGTTTTTGAGAACAATGTATCTGTTTATTCAAGGCTGCTGTTACACTCTGCTTTTGGCATGGGACTTCTGTTGATTTCTAACTGGTCAGATATTTGTTGAACTCAGCTTCTTCCGGGATCATTGATCATAAAACCTATAACTTTCAATTTACACCTCAGTTGTAAAGCTCTTATCACTTTAAATCATATGGAAATGAACTCTAAAACTTAAAATTCTCCAGTGATGCTTTTTCCCTATGCCATTCCCTGTTTCTGCAGTGCACATGACACAGAATTCTTCCTTGGTCTAGTTTTCTTTGTTCCCTTTGTGTCAAATCAGAGCATGTCAGTGCCATTTGCTATCCCACACTAAAGCAACTTTCTTTACTAATTATTACATTGGAATTGCTTGTTGCTCATGAACATCTGCTGCTCAGTTTCACAGCTGGAAATACAGGGTATATTACTATACCCTATACTGATTTTTTTTAAATTTTTTTTCCCTTTTTCTAACCTGTGTCCCAGCTACTAAAACCTGCAGGTTTTGGGGTATTTCAGATGTCAGCAAGAAATTCCCATATATGCTCTTAGAATCTCCTTCTCTTTTCCAAACACCATTTAAAGTTTTCTCTCACGCAGCATGAAAGAGACCATGTTGGTGGCTGCAGCTGTGACAGTCATTAACAGGAACAGAATGATACATGTAAATTCTGAGATAAACACCTTTTTGATTCTGCAGTTTGATAAGGAGAAAGGAAAGAGTAGAAGGATGAAACAGAACAAGTCTAGCTCTGGAGTTCCTCTTTTTGTCTTACACAAATGGCACGACCACTGAATAGGGAGCATTTATGGAACTGCAACAACATTTTCAGACTTCTCACATGACAAAGTCTTCTTTTCTCAGAACCTGCTTGGCTTGCCCTGATGGAAGCCCATTTTTTAATTTTTTTTTTTTTAAATCTTGAAATATTTTCAGCTTATAGTACTTTTGCATCCTTCAAAGTGTTTCACAGCCTCAAAATACATTGACATTTGAAGATCTATATATTTGTTGTCTAACAAAACCTAGAATACTCTATATTCTAAACCTTCGAATTTCCAGATTATTCTGTAATTCTTCAAGTGTAATAAAACCTTTAATGGAAGTTGTGAGGATTAAGCCAAGCAGCTTTTCTCTAGAACAGAATCAGAAAAAGAAACACTAGAAACCATTTATCAGTGGGAATGTTACCTCTTTTTTTTCCCCTCCTTCCTACCCTAAGACCATCACTCATCCCTACTGAATCACCATTATCAAGGAAAATCTACAAAAAATAGCTAAGTTAGTTACTAAAAGATAATGATCTCAACAGAGGGAACAGGAAAAGAATTGGTTATAAAGAAAGCTCTGTTCCACAGCTTTCAATAATGGGAGGAAAGAAGTTAGTTTTGTTGTCCCATAGCTGTTCCCTGAGAAAATCACTTCAATCACCTAATGGATAAACAGAATTAGGTTAAAGGAAAGGTTGGAATCCTCTGCCAGCAAAACTTTCTCCACAGAGAGTTATACCACTCTCTGTTGTGCTGTTTCGAGCATTGCCATTACCAGAAACTAACCCAGATCTGTCGGAATGATCTAGTTAAAAAAGTAAACAGAAAACTGTTTTCAAGTTTAAATGGTTTGAAGTTTAGCATGGGGAATGTCACAGAGCGGTTTTGGGTCAGTGCATGGCTACCTAAACAGAGCATGAAGGAACTGCAGCATCTGGGGGGAGGAAGAAAGAAACAGGTCCACAGTTGCTGGTGAGGGAAAAAATTGTACCCACCCTGTGCTTGTTGGGTATTTCGGTGATACTGGGCCAGGACCAGTGAGAGATTTTGTACTGGTGGATTTTATGTTCTTTGAAAACCTCTGTGTGTTGAAGACATGCTAAGTTCGCTGGCTTGGTATTCATTTTTGCTGTGTTGCTCATATGTTAAACTAAATTTCAAAGCTAAATTTTAACATGATAACTGATGATTTATGGCTGCAGCTCTAAACCAAGGGATACTTCATTTTATTTTTCTTCTTGGTTGAGACTCCAATAATCCACACAAGTGTTAGTAACCAGCTTGTAGGAGCAAAGTTTTAGTTGTCCCGGTACTCAGTATATTCCATAGTTCAAGCAGTTGAAACAACTTGTGATTTCTTTGTTGTTGGCACCAATAAGGTAAAGCAACTTTCTTACAAGTATATATACCCTTTAAAGTTTAGATTTCTTGAGAACATATACATTTAGTGGTTTATAAACAGTTTAGAAACAGAAGGTGCCGCTGCTCCTTCAGACGCTCCTTGAACCTCAAGGTACTGCTGACAAAAACTCATGGGACCTTTGTCATTGTTGGCTGGCTGTTGAAAAAAAAAACAAAACAAAACTGAAAGACAAAATAAAACCAAAGCTTTTTTTATATAGTATCATTAGACAAAAAAATCAGTGTGGAGTGAGCTATATAAAAGCCTTTGACTTTATATTTAAAAAAAAAAAAAAAAAGAGCAGGCATGTACATTTGTACAAGTGGTGCACACTGGACAAAGTTTGAAAGTTAAGATCCTGAATCATACTGAGATTTATGCAAACATGGAAGTTGGGTTTTTACATGGCTTTTGACCTTCTGTGATTGAAAAGGTTCAGTTTATAGTCTCATCTAAAGAGAAAAAATGACAAAGCTGTGATAGATGATACCAAATATCTTGGATTGATTTAATACTAAAGACCGTTTTATCACTGATTAGCCTAACCCTAATTTATTGGTTGTATGTGTTCCTTTCTTCTTTAATTTGCAAAATGTATGATTTGAACAATGCTATGAATTAATCTAAAACAATTTCTCTTTTGTGTTCTAGGTAAGAGAATATCAGGTTTCTCACTATAATCAGACTACATCAAGGTAATGATTTCAGGTATCTGAAGCCTGGGATGGGACTATAATTGAGTGTGTGTGTGTATGTGAACATCAGATTCCCTTCCATATGAAACGTGTCTGAATCAGTAAAATATTTGATTTCCAAAGGAAAAGTAGCCAACTTTAGCAAATCTTTGAGAAATCTGGAAAATATAATAGAGAAAAATTATATTTGGTGCTCTATCTCTTTGGTTTATGTTCTCCTTTTCTTCTGTGAGAACTATTTAACTCATGTTGTTGCCATACTGGATATATTTTTTATGTCTATATATTTACAAAGTAAGGCTAAGACAAAGATACGGACACTTTGTGAAGTGATTTTAAAAACTAAGGTGAACAAAGGAAGAAAAAACAGTTTGATGCAAACAGTAACCAAGTATGGAGTTGCATATGTAGTTCACAATATCAAGATTAATGTAAAATGATTGAGATAGCATTGTGCTGTAAGGATACCTCATACTCATTTCTGCTTTTAGATAGTATTTATGAGGTTTTCTGTGCTAAAACAGGTCTTCATCCAGCTTGATTTTTTTATTTGATTATAAGTTAATATTGAATATGGACAACTCTAAAAACAAGGAAACAAGCTTGGTTTCCTTTTACATCCTTAATATTAATATTTATGGATATTACTTCTGTAAGAGTCTTGTGTTTTAAATAGACTACTGAACCTCATTTATCAGCGTGATTATTGACATAAAATACAATAGATTATGTGAGGCTAAGTAATTTCAGCCAAGATCTAGTACTAGGATGTCTATCTACAGCTTTCTAAGAGCCTCCTGGAAAACTTAATTAAAAGAGTTTCATATTTTTCCCCTCACAAATAACCTGTGCTTTTGTGGTCCTTGATGTGGTTGTTTTGCAGCAGGAGTAGTGTGTAGCCTCTTGAAAACAATTGGAACATTTTAGAAGCCTTTCTTTCCTTGATTGCATCCTGTCTTTAAAATGCAACTTTAAAATGAATGATAGTGCTGGGGTATCCTTAATAATGGTGTATTCACATTTGAGCACTGATTTTTTTTTCTTTTTTGCTGCCAGTATCTGCACTGTTGGGTACTGGGATACATAAAATCCTGCAGCTACACAAAGACAAGTAAACAACATAAATCCTTTACTGCTAGACAGAATGGTGTGATGAATCTAAATGGCTTTTTAAAGGTAAGGTTTGCTGAGATGTCCAGAGATTTTGAGATTATTTTGCTAAATCACCCAGAGTTCTGTGAATAACTTTGGGATAGGAGGGTCTTTCCTTGTCCAGCTGCATTTTAAATGCTTTGTCAGTGCCATTGGATCAGCATAAGATTGATAGTTATTTGGTGTAGTAACATCTGTTGTTCTGCAATGTGCTTCCAGCAGATGCTCTTGCTTTAAATGTAATATGCTATTTGTTTTAATCTTGGAGCATGTTACCTGTAGCAGGGGAATGGTACTAAAGTTGAGGAGCAGGTTCTGAAGCCATGGATTGTGTCTCTCTGATCAGGATGATACCTGTAAATTCTGCAGAATGTCATTAAGGTTGATATGGATGGTGGTTGGAACAGTTTCTGATTTATTCCTCAAACCAGCATACAGAATTCTTCTGACTGTAGGGCAATTTGTACTTTTGTCTTTTTTTTTTTTTTCCCCCATCTCTCCCTGCCCCCAGCCATTTTTTCTTGTTCCTGGTGAGTTCATAGAACTGCATAGACACATATCTTACCAGAACTAGAAGACTGTTCCCCAAAATTCATCACTGTTTTTCTCTCTCACACCAGATGAAGAGCTGCAATGAGAGAAATGTTAAGTGCTCAAATCTGTAACTTAATTGACTTTCCTGTGTAGCGTGCTGGGAAATGGTCTTGTCTAAGATCATTTTAAGATAATCAGTGTTTCCTACTTTATGTAAATGCATAATAGCGCATATTTATTTAAGATAAATGAAAAGGGGGATGATACCAAGAATTTCTGTAGTCAAAGGGAAGGTTTTGGTAGAAAATGCTCCTTTTCTAGCAGGAACACTTCAACGAGAATATTGTACAGTGCATTGTTCTTAAATAAGTCTGCACAGCAGGCATCCCATATTTCTTGGTGTTAACAAGTCAACTTGTATGTGCCATTTCCTTTTTCCAAGGAGTGGCTTGCTATTACTTGTATGCAAATCCTGTTCTCTGTTGCAGACTTACAGCAATCAAGAGATTCTCACATAATGACAGCATCTGCTGAATGTTGTTAAAATTCTTCATACAAGCAGAGAAAAAAAAAAAAGGGAGTAGCTGTGGATGCTTCTTTGCATGTTGCTGGGTATTTCACCATTGTGCAACCTGAAGTTACATTCCTGGTTTTTTGTTTTTTTATTTTTAAGTGACTGAAAACATTTTAGCAATCTTAACTCTGCATAATTGTGTTTTACCCAAAGAGAATGCAGGAACTTACATAAGGCAATTTGGCTGTTCCTTTTCCTGTGTCTATCTTCACCCTGAGGCCTTCGCTCAGGAGAAAAGGCTTTGGATCTGTACAAGCCCTGCCCAGCAGTAAGGAAAACATCCCTGAATTACCAACATTGTTTCCGGCACAAATCCAAAATTGAGCCCTGTGCTAGCTACTGTGAAGAAAATGAACTCCATTCCAGCCCAAACCAGCACACCTATCCTGAAAGAGATGTTATGAGATTTCTTAGATCTATTTCTTTGGGTCCATTAAGATTAATAGAGGGTTTTGAGTGGTTTGGTGAAATAACATATTAATGCAGTGTAGTGTTATATAAAGCTACGTGATGCTTAACCAAAACTACTCAGGATAATTTGTGACAAAGGCTATTATAATCCATTAGCCATAATTTCCAAGGCAATTTTCAGTCACTTTTAAGTTGTGACAACAGTGTGTGCTGTAAATTATTGTATGAATTGCAGAGAATCTTGGGGTTTTATATCAGTTTCACATCCAACTATGCTATAAGTAGTTTTTCTGTAAGTGAGGTTACGTTAGGGCAACTTGGATTTTTGTCTCTGTATCTATTGTGAATGGATGTATGGTCTCTTTGTGATAAAAATGGGTAGGGATAATGGATAATCCCTCCTTTTACGCTGCATCTCTAGTTTAGGAAAAAGTCATTAAACATAAGGCTTGAATTCACCAGTAAAATAAAATACCTTCAGTCTATATGATTTCTTGCCAGTGCAGGGCTTAAATGAAATTTAGGACTATAAGTAGATTTATGAGGTTAAAAAACATACTGAATTTCCTCTCCCTGTAAACTGCCTATGCCATGAATGAGGAGAGAGTTGTGCAGAAACACCAATATAAGATTAAGTTGCATTGTCCTTGACACAGGAGACATTATTATATCACATTTTAGCTTTTAATGAAAGACCATAAACTCCTAATGCATGTTCACACAAATCAAAAGCAAGCTGGAGCAAAGCTCATTTCTGCAGTGATCAAATTATTCAGTAGAAAAGCTGGAAAAATTACTGTACTGTTGTGATAATAATTAAAGGAAAATATATTATTTTTCAAATCATGCAATTTTAGTAGAAATAAAGCAAGAAAGCTAAATCAAAACTGTTTTCATATCAGTCGAACACCAGTTAATTTTTAACAAGATTATTCAAGAAGAAACCCTCACAATTAAGCTGCTATTAATGCATTAAAAAGTAAATGCAAATATGTTGCTTTCCAGATCACAGGGTTTCAAACCAAAAAGCAAATTCTGGTGGAATGCAGTCAACTAATTTTTCCTCATCTGAGTCATTCAACTTTTCATCAGTACTCTTTTTGTTCCGCTTGATTTGACTATTCAAAAATGCCGTTGCTGTCACCCAGTCANATTTTTCAAATCATGCAATTTTAGTAGAAATAAAGCAAGAAAGCTAAATCAAAACTGTTTTCATATCAGTCGAACACCAGTTAATTTTTAACAAGATTATTCAAGAAGAAACCCTCACAATTAAGCTGCTATTAATGCATTAAAAAGTAAATGCAAATATGTTGCTTTCCAGATCACAGGGTTTCAAACCAAAAAGCAAATTCTGGTGGAATGCAGTCAACTAATTTTTCCTCATCTGAGTCATTCAACTTTTCATCAGTACTCTTTTTGTTCCGCTTGATTTGACTATTCAAAAATGCCGTTGCTGTCACCCAGTCACAAAATGCACTTTTTTCTTTTTTTCTTTTTTTTTTTTTTTTTTTTCAAAAATCTTGTTTGATGAAGTTCAGTGTAGTAAAAGCAGTTCCATGGTGTGTTCTGCCATCCCTGCTGGATGTTGCCACAGGTGACACTGGGAACGAGGGCACAGATCTCTGATGAAACTGCTCAAGCCAAACATAGAATGTGGGTGAGAATTTCTGGGTTTACATCCATAAAACTAATTCGTAAAGGAATATAGAAAACAGTTTAGCAGCTTTGTCTAAGGGTGTTTTCCTGTAAAGTTATTGTTACTCATGAGGAAGATGAGTTGAAGAATAAAATTACTTGCGAACAAATAAGTGAATTAAATGCTGTAAAAGACCCAACCCATAACTTTTTAATGTTATATTTCAGTATATGTCTGCATACTCAGAGCTTTTGTTCCACAATATTCTTGCTATTTTTGTTGAAAAATTGGCCAAATGTTTCAATTGTTAACCAGAAATATATCAGGCTGCAGGGAAATCTACCTATAATTCTTGTATTATTAGAAGAAAATCTGAGGAGCTAATCAGTATCACCACTTGAAGAAGTAAAAGGGATTGTTTTTTGGGTTTGTTTTTTTTTTTCTTTTTTTCTTCTTTTACACTCTGCTCTAAAAATCTCAGGAATACTCACTGGTGAAAACTCTTCTGCAAAATGCTGTTCATTTGTTCCTTTCTCTTTGGAAGGAATTAATCTAAAAGAGTTCAATTCTGGCATTATACAAAATATCAAGGAACTGAAGCTTGGAAGGTGGCTACTACTCCTTAAGATGAAAAACATGCCTTGGGAACTAATAGTAAATGTTCCACATTACAGTGGAAATGCCCTCAAATAGATCCACCCTCTAGTCACATTTCTTCATTAAGTGTTCTTTGTTGGCGTTTGGAGATCAGATGGTCCTGGCGCTGACAAAGGAGCGAATGACAGCTCCTCAATGATTTTCAGTTCATCAGTCTAATTACCTTTCACTCCATTGCAGTGGCAACATCAAGCTTGTGAAGGAAAACTCTTCAAGAGAAATATCCAGGTTTCTCTTGTTGTGTTTTCCATTCTTCATGTAGGCTCTGTTGCAACAATTCATTTTAATGTTTACTTCATCCCATTAAAGGAGCTCCTTGAGGTCAGAGGAGGTTCCAACCTGTTTTGGTGTTCTCTGAATGGATGGAGGGCTTTCCTGAACTGCAGAAAACTGAATCTAGTATTGAGGATGGAATTAAAACCTTGGCTTTACAAGTCATGAGCTTCAGTGGGTCAATATGGGATCAGAGAACCACAGAACATCTGGAGCTGGAAGGAACTCATGAGGATTATTCAGTCCAACTCCCTCAACTCCCTGCTTCTCTCAGCTGCCTTCACGTGCCCTTTTCCTCACAGAGGGTCAGTCTTTGGACGATGAGGCAGTCCGGCACTGACCTGCCACATTTCAAATTCAAACACCAGTAATTCAAATTTAAATTTTTACAGCAGACTTCCCCAGAGGTGATGAGGGAGGGTTTTCAGAGTCTGCGCTGTCTGTTTTGGGTTTGGCCGCATTTCGTTTTTATGGCTACACAGTGAAGCCTCAGGACAGCCATTGGTTTATATGTCTGTAGCTGTATTATCTATATTTTACCTTTTTCATATAACTCTACAACCTTAATTGGTATCTCCTGGTTCAGAGACAGCTCATAAAATTTTATTTCTTCCTTTTTACTTCTGTGGCCCTTACTGTTCTTTCAGGAGTCCAGCAGATGTTTCTGTATTGCTCCCTGAAATCCATCTTCTTCTGTCATTTTAATTTTGCTGCAATTTAGTTTAGTGATAGCAGGTAGACGGGAAGTAAAGTTTTTGATAACAATGGAAACCACCAGGGAATGAAAGCTGGTCACAGTAAACACAATTGCATAGATTGTGATATTCAGACAAAAGTTAGAATATTAGTGAAAAACCCTGTAATCAGAGATCCTTTTATTTATCATTGCCTGGCCTTATCCAGATACTTAACTATTTTTAACACTTATTTTTGGAAACTGATTTTCCAGATGAGTAAAAGAGCCTATGGCAGAAACCAAATGATTTGTTTTCTCCCGAGTGATGCATTAGGTCCACATTTGTCCCCTCTTGTAAAGTCTCTGTTTTAACTCATTTATTTTGATTCTCTTCTAAGCATGTTTTCACAGGCACATAAACAATTCAAATAACAATAATATGCATAAAGAAAGTACACCGAGATACCTCAGGTGCTCTATTTAGGTAGAGTATGCATCTGAATTGATTCAGAAGTAATAGGCGCTTTGGCAAAGTGCCACGACCTTCAGACTTATCTGTAGGAAGAATCAGCAAGGAAAAATAACCCAGGCTGGAGATGACAAAGAAATACAGGTTGTCTTTTTGTGCATGCAGAGTTTCAATAAACACTCACTAATACACAATTTTATTTGGAATGCAGAATGCTGCAAACCAGCATACTCTGTTAAGGCCAGCATTACTAACGTGGGCTCTCCACGTGACGTTTTCTGTGCTCTGGATTGCCTTCAGTGGTGCTCAGTTTATATCTGTAGAGGCAGGGCAGTCTGTCTGGGAACATCCCACCCATCCTACTGGCCGTGCATCACACTTTGCCTTGCACTTCTGCCCTCAACAATCGCACCATTTATTCTCCATTACAAACTAAGGATGGTGCCAGTCCCTCAGTCACTGTGGGAGGGCAGCTCTGCAGCGGCTTTGCCCCTGTGCCCATTGTTTATAAAATGGGGCCTCTGAAACCCCATTCCTCCTAGAGTGTTCAACACCCCATGGCACAGAAATCTCTCCTTTTTTACTCAGAGAGCCCCAGATTCCCATATCTTCCGGTTTTTTACTCCTTAGCTACCATGGCAGAAAATAAACATTTTCCAAAACGTTCAGGATTTGCAAATCTGTCTTAAAAGAGAGAGTGAACCTTTGGGAGCAATAGGAGACCTGAGAATGAAAGTTTGTCAAAAGAATAATGTTCATTTTACAGAGCTCCATACACATGAAAATATGATAACCTGCTCTGTCATCCACATTTGTGTACGTCTGTCATCTGTTATACACCTTAAATTGTACAAAAAGCTGCTGGTCCTCAGGGTGCTCTTTAAAATGCTAACAATGCTTTTAATTTAAAAGTTTTTGGGACAAAACATCATGGTTTAAGTAGTATGTAAAGTGATATTTTTCTTAGCTTTGTGAGGCCTCTTAATTCAATATGATAAACACTACTTTTTTTTCCAGTTTATACATTTGTGTAATTCCAAAAAAATCCTGGTAGATTTTTTGAATGCTGTTGCTTCTGCCAAACGTAGGTACCATAAACAGTGCAGAAGCACTAAATCTCATTTTTTGTTAATTGGCACAGCTTAAGTGAAGCTAGACAATGAGTGGCAGCATGAGGTGTGGCCCAACCATTCAAACAAAGAAACTTGTATTCCAATGATCTGTATAAAAATGGATGGATCACTTCTTTTACTATAGTCTGTATTGCTGATGTTTTAAACTTTTACTTTAAAATTAAGTTGGCTATAATGAACTTCAGGTCAATCAACAGACAAAAATAGAGCTCCTTAGTTTTTTGCCCTGAAAAATGAAGTACACAAAGGATTCTTCTATGCTCCTTTATTTTTTTTTTTTTGAGTTCACTGTTATGTATTTTACTCGGTGAACAGTGAGAGAAGTGCTTATGTGCCGTGAGTCCATAAAACTGCAGTGGTCACTGGGAAGCTATCTGTATCTTGAAGTGTTTCTCAGTTGAGATTATTACCTCTAATTTGTGATTTTTTACAATAGTTGTCAACTAAAAAAACATAGATTAACATGAAAACTACACTGTAATTTCTAACAAAATGTGAAGGATTAGGTCATTGTTGTTTGCAGATACGTAATTCTGAAGAAATGAACTTAGAGGTCTTTCCTACTGGTGTTTGCCATTGAGTCCCTGGTGTGTCTAAGTGTGTGTGGAGAGGCATTTTGCCCTCCCCTAAAGGTAAAGCCTGATAAAAAATGGAGTGGAATTCATTAAACTTCTGTAATGAATTGTTTCTCTTGAAAACAAGAGAAAATTTATGTGTTCTGAATACAAATTACATCTTACATTTATAGAAACAAGCTTTGTTTCAATCAGAGGTTTCACTCAAGTAATTTTTTTCCATTATTCAAATTAGAGAAGACTTCAAGAGTTGGCTTCTTTAGTAAACACCTTTGTTTGGCTTTAACAGAGGTCAGCTGTCTTGTCTTTCTGGTTTCCGGGTTTGTTGTTGATGCTGCTTTCTGTGTGTGGCTTAAGACAGACCCTTCCATTTCTGGAAATACTGAAAAAATCAATTCCTCGCATGCAGAGCATTTAATGCATTGCAAGTCCCAGCTTTGGCAGCAGAACTTCTGTTGTTTATGAAGAAAATTAGTTTTATATTTTGCATCTTTCACTGCCAGTTTATTTTTTGGGTATGAAGTGCCCACGTGCACACGCAGAAGGACACAAGTATTCCCTATTCTGTGTTTTATTGACCAGACTCTTTGAAAAAAAAGTGGCACTGGGTGAGAAGCTGGATACTCTGTCCCACTCTGAAGCATTCATGTCCATTCAAGAACTCATTTTTAGCATTACTGGATGATTTTCCTTTTTATAGCATTCAGCTCTCATTCATTAAGTCATTTGTTTCTGTATTTAGGCTGGCACCAGGCATTAGTGATAAAAGCAAACTGAAGGTGAGCAATCAAAGAAACATAGGTGTAGCTTAAACAGCGACTTTGTTCTCTGAAAAAGTGATGTGACCTTGTAATAGTAGATTTAGTATGTCTGTTCAGTAAAACAAAGTGACTCCTGCAGGGAAAAGTCCTCTAATGGAAATAGATGTTGTTTGTTCTTGAGGGCTCTTTGGTTTTTACTGTGGGGCTAAAGTAAAGGTTGTTGGAGTATCCAGGATGGCTGAGCTCCTTGTGAGTCTGCTCCTGGGGCAAGGAGAGGAGAAGGAAACATTCCTGCTTAATGGCAATGTGCGCTTCATTTTCTCAGTGAGACTGTTCTGTGGAAGGAAGTGTTGGAGGTTGGGCTGTTCAGACGTGGGCAGGTTTTGTATCCCCTCAGCTCCCATTTGATTAACGGAAAAGAACTCGTAACAATATTTTGGTTTGAGAACCTTCACAGGAAGAAGTGTCGGAAGCTGAGCCCATTATCCACCTTATCTCCTCTCTAATCTTTTGTCTCCTCTGCCCATCAAGCACAGATTCAGTGCTCATGATTCCCTCTGGTGCACCCTGGTGACCCACAGGGTCTGCTTCCATCGAGATGTGGGTCGATCAGTCATGGCTGGATTGCTGACTGCGCTGCAGGAGGTTAAAATGTTTCCCAGGGTTCATCGGTAGCATGAGGGAGAGGAGGCAGGGGAAGTCTGAGGTAACACACATTAGTGCAGAATTTCACTCAAAGGGGTGTTTTAATTTAAATACTTCTATTAAGAGTTTAATAGAGTTGTAGCTTCTATCCCCACTGTGCTGACATGTAGCTGTTTTTATCCCCCTGTCTCTTCACTGTTTATACTCCTTTTCATCAAATGTCTTTTTCCTTGGATTAATAGAGATATACTTGAGTTGCTGTATATCTCTTGTAAGAGTTAAAATCATAATAGGAAATATTTTTGCTATCAGAAGCCAACTGTGTGGAAGAGTGATGCTTAAAAAGAAAGAGATACTTGAAATCTTCAAGGACAACTCTGAGAGCAAGCAATATGCAAAGCTGTGTTTACTAAAAGGAATAGAATGAAAATAGTAAAGACAAAGGTAAAGAATAACTATTCCTCATACCATCTTGAAGATAGAGTCAGTTATCTCTCATTGAAAATAAGCCTGAAATTAAACTGAGCTTTCCTGTAGAGGAGATAGCTGAAATGATAGGTACTGCAGAACACATGACTTGGAGGTAACAGTGAGATAGTATGGAAATGTAAAGGAAAATGTTGACAGACATATAAATTATAGCAAAGAAGTAGAACAGACCTAGTAAAAAATCCTGTCAAAGTGTCACAGAAACACTTTAGCATTACTGTAAGCAGGTTAAAAAGATTCTGCAAATTAGTATTTCCTGATATGTTCATGTTTTCTGAGATTCCTGTTGTGTTCAGAAAAAGTTTTTCATATGCTCCCTGTACACAGCAATGACTTCTGTACCAAAGAAACCGTGATTGTATCCTTAGGTTCCCCTCCAAGCCTTGACTGGCAGCAAGATCCCAAGCATTCACTGGCAGTCTGGCTCAAATGGATGAGCAAATTCCAAAACACTGGTACATTCAGTTACTGTTTCCAGAGGTTATTTTAGCTGTTGGATTATCTCATACGCAAACATTATGCTTCTACACACGCCCATAAAGTACCCTTAAAAAGCAGTTTGTGTGAGAGACTGATTTTGGTCCTGTTCCTGTAACCAATCCTAGAGAGAGGATCTGTTACTCAATGGTTACATTGAGGAGCAAGCATGGAATTTAACTTCCAAGTGCCTTCCCTAGTGAATCTAGCCAGATTCTGAACAATTATGAGGAATAACAAGCTGTCATGGGGGTTTAAAGTCATTTGGTTTGTGTCGCTGCAATGTTTCAGTGTGATCAGGTAGATTATAGAATGGAGCTTGTCAGTTTTCTGCCTTGTTTGACGCAGGCTGTCAAATCTGTGTCCTTGAGGAGAATCTGTTTGTGATATAATTTTGGTGAGTATTCATACAACCAAACCAGTAGTGTCCCTGGCATACTGAGAAATAGGAATTACAGGCAAAAGTTCTTTTGGGCACCAGGAGGGAAGTGAGGGTTGCCCCTTTTTGAAGCAGGGGCAAATTGTTGTACGGACTCAGGTCTTACTTTGAAGCAGGGTTAACACAGAGTGTGTGCACAAGGAGTGGTGCGTCCCAAGAAAATAGGGATTATTTTTTTAAGATCCACAAGTGGTGTTGAAAGACCAGATTTCCTGCGGGTGGCCTGTGGTTGTAGGCACTGCCTATTAATCTTCCACCTAAAACTTGATTTTTTTTTTTTTTCCTTTTTGTACCTCCCTCTAGTATTTGTTACTTCTTTACTCATCTTTTCTTCTTCTTGCTTGACAATAGGATTTTGGCTTACAAAAGAAGTGATGTGTGTATCATGTGATGGCCATATGCATGTGAATAAAAATACCAATAATTCCTGAACCCCCTGTGCAAAGCCAAGCCCATACAGTTAGCACTGTAGCTTAGTTCCAGGTGGCCAAAATGTCTGTATTTATGTGAATGCATACTGCATGTCAGAGCTCCTGTTTGCCATCTTTATGTTGCACCTTTAATTAGTCCTATCTCTCCTCAATTCATAAATTAAAGACTGCCCTTTCTTCTGTAGACAGGGGCACCAGTTACAAATGGCAGTATCTGAATCCTGTCAACTTTAGGCAGATAGATTTTGAATTATTGACTGACCAAATCAGCTTGTTTTGCTTCACTGTATTGTTTCATACACTGGCAACATCATTAAATTGGAATTAGCTGGTAGCCTTGAAACTCCTGCTGCTTGATTTGTAAATGTGACTTTTCTGTGGTGTATTTTAACACCACCTGGACAGTGGTTTTTATTATTTATTCTTCATAGATGTGTTAATTTCCTGTCTCTTTTCTATATGGAGCCCTACACACAATCAAAAATGTAAGAAATGGACTTCATGATTTCCTCAGGTATTTGGAGTTCACTTTGTATTTACAGACACTTGCATTTTATATGCAAATTTTAGAAAATGCATATATTAATTTGGTTAATTTCTTACCTTATTTAAATCTTAGGAAATGCCACCTGCCATTCAATCTACACGCCAGTTGTAACAAAACAACAAATATTACAAAGAGGTGAAGCATTAAATTTCTTCTAATCACAAGGCAGATATGACAGGTCTCAGTTTATGCACACAGACACTGCTGACTGTGCTGAAAATGTGGAGATATTTTACTCCCTTTTCTAAAACTCATTAGAATAAAACCTTTGATTTTAAGCCTGTAACTGAAAATGTTTTTTTCCGGTGTCACTGAAAACAAACACAGGGTTCTATAAATTTTCTGGTGTGGCTGTGAACTAGATTTGAGGTTTTTTTATAGATAAAACAAAATATAAGTGAAGTGCAGAATATCTGGAAAGCTGGGGGAGGGGATTGTTGGTTTTGGTTTTGGTTTTTTTCAAGTGTATGCTTTGCTGTGGGCTTTTAGAAATTTTGTGTCTGAAGTTTGATGTCTAGTAAAAAGAAACAGAGTCCTTCATGTCTTTATTACATAGAAAAGTAAAATACTGTATCCTGGTGTCTTTCCTGGGTTATCCAGTGGGTAGCCTGTCAGTTCCATTTCTGCAAGAAGGCTTATCCCAGCAGTCATTAGCTATCCCTCATGCTTTGCTGTGGAATTCTGTTTAAAACAGAATGGAATTCAGCATCTCTCTGTGAGAAAATCATATTTTTCAGTGTCGGTCCAGTATTTAGAGCTTAAACATCTAGATGCTGTTTACCACAGTGGTTTGAGATGGGACAGAGAAAGTATTCTATTCCAAAGCTTTACTTAAAATGGCATAGATTGCAGTCCTTCTAGCAGTTTGGTGAAAAAATGATTTTTAATGTTTTTACAAATTAGTTTGCTTTCTTCCAATGCAAGTGGTGTACAATTCCAGTGTAATAAATGTATTATTGTGATGGGTTCTTCACTCCACTGGAGGCTTGCAAATAGATGTTAGCCCTCACTGCAATCTTCTCTTCGAGATATTTGGGGATGCAAACATTTTCCAAGATGGCAAAGCCCAACACGAATTTGCATTTAAGCTTCATGCATGCATCTATAGGTTTCTACATATAAAACACAGCTGCTGACTAAAACATTCTCAAGTTTTTTGTGAAAGTGATTCTAGGTTTGAGTGCTTTGTGCAACTTTTTCTTTCTGGAACAACTTGCTCATATCACTGCAAATATGAGGCAAGTTAAAATGACCTTGAGTAGAAAAAATATAATGTTTTCTTAGTTAAATATGCGTTTGAAAAAAGTTTTTGAGATAAACTACTCCATATGAAAGTAATGTCTACCTAGATTAATAGTTTTATTATTAATGGCTTTGGACTATATTATATCATTTAATTGGTGTTTATAAATAGCTTCCTTCCCTGTGGTTATGAAATATAACATTTACCAAACTTCTTCTTTGATGGAATTTACATATGGCACATCATGATGATTAAAAGCCAGCCGTCTTTTCACAGCATGGCAAGAAATAGGATTTGATTTATCTTTGTTGCTTGCCTACCACTTGCTGTGACTGTACTTTTGAAATTTTAATATTCTCATTTCTCAAAAGGAGCTTGTTATGTAAAGTATTATGTAAATATCTTTTATGCTTTGTTTTTGGCTTTCTATGTAAAAAAAATAGAAATTTTAATGTGATGAGCAAACAAAGCATGAAGGTGGGAATGAAAAGCCTTAGCCAAAGAGATTTTGTGTCAAGAGAGAAAGATTTATACTTGGAAATCTGAAATAATTTAAGTACAGTGTAATGTGAACAGTGTGTTTTGAGTCCCTGTCACATGAACCATTGATCAATAATCGGGGAATGGCTGGAAATGTGTCACTTGAGGATTCCCAGTCCCAACCTTTTCTAGATCAGCGCAGCTACGGTGGTTGGTTTTCCCCAACACAAAAAGAGACTCCAGGCCTGTTGTGTGTGGGCAGACAGATCCTTTTTCCTGCCCTCCTTCTCCATGCTCCCTCTCATGATGACTCCCCATCTTCACGGCACAGAGATGCAGCAGCTCCATCTGCATCTGCCACAGCAAAGCACGAATTTTCAAAGAGTGGGGATTGCGTGTTGCTGTTGCAGCTGCTCAGGTTTTAACGCTCCCCCTTTTAGTGCTGCCCTTCCCCAACACGAGAGATTTGATCAAGGTGTTCTTCAAAATGCACAGCCACGCTGGGAGAGTCTAGTATAAACCTGTTGTCTGTCACCTCCTAATTCTTTTTAAGCAATTAAGCTCCTGCTGATTTGCTGAGGTTACACCAGGATTTTTACTTTGATATTTTCCCATATTTTAGCTTAGTTCTTTTTTTCTGTTGTTCAGTTCAGCAAGGGAGCTAAAATGACTTTGACTCTCCTCCTTTCCCCTTCTTGAGAGGCAGCTTGTGCCTACTAAACATCTGTTCCTTAGAAAAATTAAAATAAGGATAAATGAAATGTACTGAGTGCTAAGGCTTAGAAAACTGAATACAAAACTATGTATCCAATTCAAATGGAATATTGTCTAAAACTGCACACAAAAGAGAGAATTAACCAACGCCTGTACCAAAGGTTTGAAACAGGAGGTGCACAGTGGGTGGTTCATATCAAATGCAACCCCAGATAGACTGGGATTTTATTTTTTTCTCCCACAAATTGGGTGGTTTGTTTGTTTTCTGGGGTTTTTTTGCTTTTTTGGTTTTGTTGGGGGTTTTTTTGGGGTTTTTTTTGTTCTTTTTGTTGTTTTTTTTGTGAGTTGTTTTTTTTTCTTTAGAGCACCTCCTAAAACTTTCAAGGCATTTAATGTGCTGAGGAGAAGGAATAAGTACACGAAGGGCAAATTATATATATACATATATATATATATATATATATATGTCTCTGACAGTATGAAGTGGTAAATGTGAAGAAATACTGTCCTCTGTACAAAGCAGTCCTACACTGATACACCATTAGAAAATAAGAGGAAGCAATCATATCCCTCTCCTAATTTTTAATCGAATATTTCGTACACTTGCCAGTTTTCTTTGCCAGTTTTTAGAAATTAGTATGTCAGAATGAGTAATTATCGGTTCTAAAAATAACAGATAAAATCATCCCACAAGTGGAGCCCTGCTGGGGCTGTAAAGCTGGTTAAGATGGGGTTTGCCTTGGAATGCTCTCAGGCCCTGCCCCATGAGATGTTGCACGTCCTTAAATCCTGTCGGATCTGAATGGTAAAAAGGATTAAATGTTCTGCAAGGCAGAGTAAATGACTTCCTGTCTCAGGAAGAATAAACATATAAAACTAGTGCAAAACGTATTTTTCTTGCTCTGTGCATTGTTATAAATGCTATTTGTTGTGATAAACAATGTGTACAAATAGATTGTAACCACATTACCTCGACTGAAACTTGTTTGCTAGCTACAGAAGAAAAAAAAATGAGGATTAGGTAGGACTCCTTGGGATTTAGTTTATAAACTGTAAACTGTAGCAAATCTCCATTTAAATAATTCTTGAAGAAAGCATGACACTCAAGAATTTCAAATTCAGAAGTTTCTCACTTGCTAGCTGGGTCTGCAGTAGTAACTCCTGCTGTTTTCAAAAAAATAAAAATAACTAAGCAACAGGTGGCTCTGTCTTGAATACAAAAGGCTTCCAATCTCTAACATGGCAGTTTCAGATACTTTGGATGAGTATTTTTATGTATATATATATTTTTTTTCAATTAAACAGTGGCACAGAGGACTGTGATTAAGCAAGAACATATGAGGTGAACTACTCAAATAATTAAGCTAGTAAATAATTGTCATTTTTTTATCTTCAACACATACTTTCAAATCACAGTGAAGACTTCCAAGGTGTTGGTTGTGTAACAGTAAAGTATATGACAGGTGTCATTTAAATAATTTTCTGTGTATATGCTATAATGGAAATAAAACAGGATAAATGACCTATGGTTGATATTCTGTAGCTTTTAAAGAGTATTGTAAGAAAGTAAAAAAGCACTTATTTTATCTCCATTGTGGTTTTATAAGATAATTGTTAGGATGCTGAACTGGAAAACATTCAATGTCTGTGCAGGTATTTCAAAAGTTGTTATATAACCCTAGCATTTAAGCTGGGATAAATATCTTTTTATTCCAATCATACATTCACTTTTTGTTGAAACATAAAAATGAGCTTATCTTTGTCTTGCAGAACAGAATAATTTGTATTTACCATTACTGAGGAATGCTGTAATTATTCTTGTGCAGATTAAGACACTGATGAAAAATGAAGGGCCTTGCCAGGTAGGGCTCAGACTGCACAACGTCGCTCACGTTGTTCCACTGCTGATCTCAGACATGCCCTGTTCCAACAGAGGATTTCTGTGCCTGATCTTCTCCAGAAGAAAAAAAAATAAGTGCTGCAGTGTGCCTGATAATTCTGTGCTCTGTACGTGGGAAACAATAAAATGTGTATGTGGGCTCACAGTGGCAGGAACCGCAACAAGCAGATGGCTTTAGTTTATCCCTGCAGTGGCTACCCCGTGAGCAGAAGTGAGTTATATTTTGCATTGTTTTCATAAATCTGTTTCACTGCACTTATTCAAGATGTGAGCGGGTTCAGAATAGCAGCAGCAAAAAGCATACAAGCAAAGCTAAAAAAAAATCCCAGCAAACAAAGAACAACCCCCCAAACGTATTGTTTCTAATTTTGGATTGTTAAATGATTGTAAAGATGTGGACAGTGTTTCTCAGGACATCTGTACAGTGCTATAAAAATAAGCGTATTGCCTGGCTTAGTCATGGTATGGATTCATGGTAGCCCTCAGCTATCCTGACACTCGAATGTATCCCTGGGGTGTCACAAAGTGTTTTATACTTCATTGCTTTGCTTTGGGGTTGAAGCATTGAGTGTTCTGACCTTACAGACACTTGGTGCAATCTGAGATGTTTAGCTAAAATGAAAATGGTTTGTCCTATGGCTCAGCTTCAAGGCAGATGCCTTCTGAAGTGAACTTAAAATTGTTTAAAAGGTAGAGAGGAAGGAGGAAATAGACTTACCCTGCTCTTGGAAGCGTGTGAGACAGATATTTTATTCTTGTTCATTTTTTTCTTATGATCCAAATCCCAAGACTGCATCCTTTAGTGACCAGTAATTGATTACTAAAGTTTTTTTTCTACAGTCCTGCAGCATTCTGTCTGTACCTTGAAAGCATCTGCTCTCATTCCATTACTTCAATCCTCTGTCTCCATTTTTATGCCAGATTCATAAATAGCTTTCTAGATGCAGACTAACAACTAGCTACTGTTTTGCATTAATGCTAAAAATACTTCAAAATACCAATAACAGTGAGGTTTACCCCGCACCAATTTACAAAGCTAAACCTAATCAAGTCAGGTAGGAATTACCTGATAATTAGAGAGCTGCTGTCACAGTTTATTATGCTAAAATAGTGCTCTAGGTGAGCCTAAAGCAAGCCTGGACAAAAGCTGTTCTGTCCCTGTCCCGAGACCTTGCGGAGTCACCAGCAGTGGTGACAACTTTGCTGGGTTAGAGCTGCACACTGGGCTCATGCCTTGAAGCCAGTGTTGCCATTCAGTACCACTATTTACACTCTTCCATCATGAAATCACATCATTAGATTATTTCCTTCTCTCCCTTTCTAATTTTTGGTGGGTTTTTTTTCTAGATTTGGAAATCCAGATTGTATTAGGATTGTTCACATGCTGTTCTGGAAACACTGGGTAGCAAGCCAACCTAGGAATAAGTCTGTTGTGCCTTAAAGATTTTGGGGGTTGGTTTGGTTTTGTTTTACTTCAAATTGATAGATAACCAGCTAAATCAAGGTAGCAACACCTTGGAAAGGTAGTCCCTCCATGCAACCTCAAAGAAATAATAATTGGAGGTAGCCTTCACAGGTTTTTTCAGTTGCCTCAAGATGACTTTCAGCTGGGCTGCAGCCCTTCTTTTCCTCCCCAAACAGGACGAAAACTCTCTCTGTGGAAATTTGGTAGCATGTTTGTCAAAAAAAATACCCAGACAAAAATCCCAAATCCAGCTTTCACTAACACAGGGTTTGCCTAATTATATCAGATACCTTTTTAGGACGCGTAGTTCAGTAAAACTCAACACGAGGAAGAAATAAAAAGGCAAAGGGTGAAAAGGCCCTTACAACCTTAATCCTGTGCCTCCTGAATTAATGGGAAACATCTGTGAGCAATCCAGGCTTGTGTGTGTGGGGAATCCCGGTCCAGCATCCCGGCGGGAATTACAAGAGCAAAGCAGGGTGTGATGTGAAACACCTGACGGCTGTGCCCTTGTTGTGGTCACTACAAAAGGTGTGTGCCCCTCCCAGAGCTCCCTTAGCCCCTTCAGAGCTGGTCTGAGTGGGGTGGGCTGGGGACTGAGCCTGTTGTCATCTTAAGAGCTTTTCGGCAATTAATCTGCGCGTTCCGGGGGTTTAATGCGTGGTAAGTGAAATTACAGATTTAGGTGGATTATGTGCTTATAGGTGAGGAAGCTGTGGAATGGGAAAAATACTTGGAAAATATCTTTTCCGTGGAGCAGGCTGGAAATGAAGGGTGACTGAGGGAGGAGCTGTAACACAGAGAGTATTAAAAGAGAGGAATACTAAAATTGTCCTTAAGGAAAAGCAATAATGTTAGAAATAAACTTTATGGTTTACTTTAGGTGCTGAATGGTGATTTCTTGGTTATTTAGGAAATTGGTAGATTAGGAAAAAACAAGAGAGTACTTTTTTTTCAGATTAAAGTAAAACTGTTACAACTTGTTGCTGTAGAGTATTGTGGATGATCAAAATCTGGCTGTATTGGGAAAAAAAATAAACCAGATAGATAATGAAAAAAAAACCAAGCAACAAACAATAAAAAAGACAACTCACCAGGGATTCCTTGACAGAAAAACCCTGCATTTTGATCTGGGGAACCCTTAGACCTCAGATTGTGTGAAAGCTACTAAAAGCTGTGCTGTTCTTACAGTATCTGCTTTTTACTTGTTGGTATCAAAGACTGACAGCTCCTTGTTCACATGGAGGAAATCACATGGGGAAAAATTAAGATGCAGCCAGGTATTCTGAAAGGGGCCTGGGTATCTGTCCATCGAGAAGAGCAAAATGTAGACCTTAAGATTCCCCACTCTTTATTTTTTAACCTTTATTTATGCTCTCTTCCAAGATTCACTGGTTATTCCTTAGCCCCTAGTCCCTCTCCATAGAAGCCATGTTCACCTATAATCTTGTTTCTAGCTTCAGCTGAGTGTCCTTCCTTTTTTTGCCTGCTTGTGTCCAAATCTTAACTCATAACTTTATAAATTATATGTAAATATTGTTGCAAATGACATAATGAAAATTAGGTATGGTTTCTTTGAAAGAAGCCATGTGGACCCTTTACTTTAGAGGGAAAAAACTGAAATCTGTAAAACATTTGTGAAGTAGGCCAGCATTTTGTCCCCAAAACCAAGAAGTCTTTCAGCATGACTTCCAGAGTATTTTCAGAGGGGCTGAAATCTGTAAAAGCAGGTTTTCAATCGCTGGCACCTGTTGCAAGATTTATGAAGTAGATTTCTATTTCAGTTTAGAAATGACTGCCAAAGGTAAGGCTTGGATAGAAACATTATTTTTTTTTCCTCAAGAAAGCTAGGACACATAAATGTGTGTGGGTGAAGCAATTTATACTATTAAACTTTTATGCAACAGCATTGAAAGCAGAAAAAATTTGAGGCACACATTTTATTTTTCATTCTGCCATGGGCCACCTCCTTTTGGTGGTAATTAGCTGAATCTATCTACTGCAATCAATAAACTTGTTAAAGAATAATTATCCACAGCTGTGTTAATGTACTCAGAGTTACTTGTGTGTTTGTTATAGGTGTCACAGTATTGATGTTTCCACTATATTAAACACAGGAAAACTAAAAGCATGAACTAGCCTTTATTAATAGACAGTGTTTTAACTCTATTGGACTGGGATTTTGCTGACATCAGGAGAGCAGAAATATCCTCCAATCCAGTGATAAAGTAACAAGGCATCATTACTGTGCATTTTGGTGCTGACAGTTATTGTTTAGACAATTATTATTACAGGAGTACATTATATAGTGTAGGAGTTAACTTGTCAGTTCTGTGTACAGCATGTTACTTTTGCTTATTACTTATACCAGAAATAAAGAAAGAAGGAGCAGTAAGTGTCAAATTAGAATTTTTTTTTTTTTCCCCCAACTATAAATTGGTTTATATTTGGAGATGCATGCAGAGATTTTGTGGGTTCATCTTAGGCACAAAAACTAGGCTCCTCAACCCACTTCTACAGATGACGTATGTGAACTATCAAATGATTGGCTCTAAGTGAAAATACTAATCCATCAAACAAAAAGCCTGATTTTCTAAGCCATAAACTTTTTTTTATCTCCCTTTGCTAGCTGTCATTCGCAGCATGCACAGATAGGCATGGCTGCCTTGCTGGCCAGGTCTGTTTGCAGAGGCTGCGCGGAAAAAGTGAGAGGAAGGGCTCTATTCCTGGAATGGTTTTGCAAAGTGATTCTTCAGTGTTTGGTCTTCATACAAAGCTCATAACAAACTAACATTTATAAATGTTGAAATGTCATAGCTATTGAAAAGTTTGTATTGAGCTTGGCAAGTCGCTTGGAGTCTTTTGTTTGTGAAATAAGGTGATATTACTTAAAACTGTTATTTTAAGGTATGTGTTAATAAAGGAAAACACCTTTTCAAAACCCAGAATATGAACTAATCTTGCAGTATATATTTGATTACCAACCTTAAAAGTTTGAACTTGTTTGAAAAGTTGGAGCTGAGCAGAAATTTCCTGTGTTACCCCGTGATATTTCTGTTTCACATTTCAGAAATCTTGGAGCTTGCAGAGTGTGTTCTCTCATGCTAATAGGGGCAGACTGTCAGGCCATTAAAAGCAATTGCTTTGTGTAGCAATAAAAGAACAATAGCTGGTTTTTATTATTTATTATTATTTAGTGCTCCCTTTTTGCAAAGATAGAGCTCTAAGAGCTGCTTGTGATATATTAGGCAAAGTCACTGGAGGTGCTAAGTGTGTCTTTGTTGATTGTGATAGATGAGCATAATCTTTAATGATGGGTTTACTGTGTTGTCATGCCTTTTTCTTGTAGCTCGCCTTTAGATTTAAATTAGTCTTTTCTTCTTTTTAGTAAGTCATGTCTATTGGCAGAGATAGCTCTGAGTAATGGCCATGATATCCTTTATATGGGGGGCACATACTTTATTTGGAATCCAGGTATCTGCTTCCTGCTGGCTTATGCTATCCCCAGAACTCGTCAGGGAGAACCAACACGAGGCCTAAAAAGGTCTGGTCTTGATGAGCAGCATAGTTCACCAATACAACTGAAATTTGGCTGAAATAGGGGTTCTTCCCAACCTGACAAAACAGGGGAATTTTGGGCTTGATGCTTGAGCCTCTGCTCCCATTTGTATATGCCTGCTCATTGTCTGGCTCTCTCATTGCTTCTCTGCTTAGCAGCGGAGTTTCGGATGGGCTTGGTTTTGCCTCATCTCCGCAGCCTCTGCCTCCAGGTTTTTCTGGCATGATTGCCAAATTGTGGTTTAATTTCACCTACGAACAGATCATCACAACTTCTGTACCTGCCTCTTCCCCCCAGCAATTTTAAGCATAACTTAAGAGGATGAATTCCATGGAGGGATTTCTGATGTGTATTAGTTTCCACTATCCTCTAATCATAGCAGACTGTAAGAAAAAATATTTCTTGTATCATTTTCTGTGCAAACATAGGAATTAGTGCTTGTCCTTCCCGTGCTTGCTCCCGTAGCTGTCCTTAGTCCTGAATGCCCTGGGTTTATTTTATTTATGACCACTTGCTCTGTGCTGCTGTTCCAACACATCCTGGGCCGTTCAAGGGATCAGTTTGTACATCTGTCAGCAAAATCAGGATATAGACCTGATCAGAACTCTGGGCACTTGCACAATGTAATCTGGTAGGCTTTTTTTTTTTTTATTTCTTTTAAGGCCATTTTTCTCAGCAAGATATTGAGTGAATAAGTAAGTCAATTATTTTTGTTTCCCTTGATGTATTTTTCAGCTTCTGTAGTCTTTATGAAGGAAAAATGGAGGGGGGAAAGCCACTCAGGAATTGAATGTGACTTGCACTTTGAGATTTTGATAGTACTGTACACAGAAGGGTGTTTTAATAAATCAGATCCCAGCTGGCTTGCATGGTGGGTGATGTGGAAAAAAAGGCCCAGCCAAACAACATAAAATATCAAAAAACCCCACAAACATTTAACCTGCTTGTTATGTTGAGCAATTCCAAGGTATATTAAAAGAGAACTTATAATTTACTTTTATTAGGCAGCAACTAAAACTGTATAGTGTATATATATAGTGTATAGTGTTAAATATTAAAAAAGAGTAAGTTTTCAATACTTTTTTTTTTTAAATAAAACCCAAGGCCTAGTCTCATTGGGATGTTACTAATGGCTTGGCCAATTGCTCATATCAGTTGAGTAAATATTTTTTACTCTCTATCTCAAGGTATTTGCTACACTTCAGTGCCCAGCATCATACTAGTGCAGCACCAGATATGACTGATAGGAGCTGAAAATTGGTTTCAATGAGTTTCATCAATTTAAGGATACTGGTGTTATGTCTGACAACATGGGAACGTAAAATGACAGCTTTCATTTCAGCTATAGCCCATTCAGCTGCTGAACAATGAAATCCTGCAAAAAGTTAGTTACTTTTTTTTTCTTTCTTTTTTTTTTTTTTTTTTTAACTGGTTTTGCTTACAGCTTTGAGTATTATGAGAGGGGAATACATTTCTCCAACTCTAATTTAGCAGAAGCACAGCATGAAACAAGTTTCTGTTAGGCTGATAAGTGAAGTTTGGTTACTCACTGTGTTCCTCACAAGATTTTCACCCAAGCCTGTAAATGAAGGGGAATTTGTTGCCTGTGAGGTTGTCCAGTGCTGCTTATAACCAAGAGAACTTCTGAGGATTAAAAGTGCTGGTGGCTGGATCAAGAGAAAGAATCAAACTGTGGCATGATGTGTTTTATGTTCCTCGTCCAACGTTATCCTGTACAGATCACGAGAGTTTAGAGTTGCTGTGTTACCCCAGGTTTGGTATTTCTACTTTTATTTTACTAATTTCTTCTAAGACTTTGAAGGAGATGTGGCACATTCTGCTGACAGAACTTTACTTTGTAATAAAGTCAGTATCAAATGCATGAGGTTATATGTATTTTTAAAAATAGAACATGTAGTGCTTTTGTCTGTTCCTATGGGGTTTTTTTTTTTCCTTTTTTTTTTTTTCATTTACCATTACTTTTCTACCTGGGAGGTCAGGACAGAGGGGAGACCATCTGACTCTCAGTTTTCTTATATATTCTGTGCTAAGGCTTTGTCTGTAATGAATGGGCAGATCCACACAGCTTTACAGAATATACTTGCTATTGAAGATAAATAAGAATATTGCATTGTAGATGTGTCCAGAATGCAAATGACACTTAATGCAATGAACATAGATCATGCTGATATAGTCCCTCATATTTTATTAAAATCTTAGACAAATGGACTTAATGAGCACTTCTTTTAAAATTATCAAAGTGTGCACTATTAAAACCAGGAAGTTCTTCTAGAGAGAATTCAATACTAAATTGTCTTTCATCAAAATGGTGAAAAAAAAATCAATTATAGCAATCATATTATCTTTCAAGTATGTCCAATAAAGTCAGTTAATGGATATAATTTATTCTTTATGGAATTACTCTTTAAATGTACTGGAATGCACTTAAACACAGGAAACACTAAGGCAATTAAGATTTCACTTTGTATGAAATTCTCAGTTTATGAATGCATAAACAGCCTAAACTACATTTAAGAGTTCTCCCAAAGAAAGTTGGGCTTTTTTTCAGAATAAAAAAAAAAAAAATCCACACAATCTGTAGCTACCACTTCATTTGCTTGATTAAATGTCCTTAATTATTATATATTGCCTGAGGTAATAGATTTTGACAATTTTTCCCATTTGCACTCTTCTCAGTCTTCCTAACCTTTTCCTGCAATAATGCAGTAGACATGTGTATTTATCAAAGTATGTCAGGCAGTAAATGACTTAAACATTTTGCAGTTGTTTCTCTTTGCCCTACCCCCTACCTCTTTATCCAGGTAAATTGTGAGTAAAGTCAAATTTGGCACTTTTTTGTACCAATCATGTTTGTGCTGGAAGATAGGAAGCACTTGGGAACCGTACCTACCCTCTGCTTTTTTGGGAAGGTGTTCAAAGTCATTCTTTGCTTACTCCATTTGAACTATTTTCTAGAAAGAAAAATAGTTGCGTTAGTAAGCACACAAAATTAGGCTGTAACATGAAGTGACTGCTCTTGGAACCTGATATTCTATTTTGTGAATAATAAGGTCAGGTAGCTGAAAGGCAAAGCATCAGCAGAGAAAAAAAATATTGGAAATAGGGTAGGGGATATTGAGAAATAGTAGGAAAAAGGGTGGGAGATGAAACAAGCTCATCAGGCTGTAAGCAGGAGTACAAGGATACGATGTCCCTTTTAACATCCTGTTTGTATGTCCGTGCTTGTAAACATATAAACAGGTTATAATAAATGTTTTCAAGCAGTGAACATTAACAAAACCATTGCTTTTTTCTTATTTTATACTCCGTTGGCAGTACATGCATCATGTTGTCCCTTATGCCAAAGGTAAAATGGCAAACACCCGTAACGGAGATGTATCCATGTAACCTTTTCGTTCTTCTGCTGGAATACATCACTGCTCCTGCTCCATTCCTGGGAGCTCTGCAGTTCACTCCGAGGCCTTGACACCTGTTTATGCACAGCAGTTTGCCTGGAGATTTACAAATCAACATAGGCATTGACATTTCCAGCCTTAGAAAACTGCTGCTCTATGTCCCTGTGAATAAAGTTCGACCTACTTTCTAAGAACGTGCTTAGTCCAATGAAGCAAGGTTTTATTCATGAATACACTTGAGCACATCACTGTTCAAGAAATATGTCTGGGCTATTTGGTTGATATTTCAGCTTTCTTATCCTCATGTATTTCTATAATGTGCTGCTGACTGCACAAATCATGTGAATCAAGGGGCAAGGAGGGGGGAAAATTGCAATAAATAAGGGTGATTTGTTTTGGTTTTTGTTTTTTTGATGGGTTTTTCTGTTGTTGTTTCTTTGTTTGGTTTTTTTTTTACTTATATCAAGGTATTTTTCATTTTCTCTATCCATGTCCTGCCACATAGATTACTTTTTAAATAGATTTACATTACCTTTCCAGACTGTAAAGCAACAAGAGTGTAAAAACACAAACAAATAATTGAAGAGAAGTTGCTAAGCTGTCCCATGGTTTGCTTTTGCTTTCACTTCACTGTAGAGTACTATCAACACCTTATCCTAGCATGAAATACAAGAATTTAAAATTGAAGGAAACAAGACAAGAGTATTTAGGTCAGGTAAGGGAAAACTTGGGCCTGGGAATGTCCCTGTGGTTTAAAGTCTCCCACTCTTGGACGTCATTGTACAAGATCAATTAATTTATTCAGAATTTTAAACAAGTAGGATATATAGTCTCTGTTATAGCTTTTGGGTGGGATTTTTTGGTTTGGATGTTTGTTTTTCTTCTGCTTTTTGTGTTGTGAGTTGGGTTTTTTTTGTTTGGTTGGTTTTGTTTTTTGGGGGGGGTTTTTGTGGGTTTTTTCCCCCCTCATTTTTTGTTGTTTTGTTTAGTTGTTGATTAGTTGGTTGGGTGGGTGTTTTTTTAACTTTTATGGGACTGTGGTTTATATGAGCATTTCTGGAGAAAGCAAAACAAACCATGTAAAACATATGGTTGGATAAAGTAGAATTGTTCTTCTGTTTCAGTAGGATTAGTATTCTGTTTAAGGCCGTTATTTTTAGTATCTGCACTAAAATATGCAATTAAACTGAAAGATGTTGACAGTGTCTCCTGTAGGGTACAGATGGCATCTTTACCCCTCTCCATACGCCTTGCCCTCTCAAGGATATCCCTCTAGCTATGTTGCCTTCATAGAAACCAATTCATTTTTGGAAAGAGGTGGTCTTTAAAATTTAATTTTGATCAAAATAAACTGGATCTCTGGAGGATCAAATGTTTGCCAGAAAACTAATTTTGTTCATTTTTCATTCAATTTTTTTCTTATTCATTTTCTAGCCAGGCCTTTTTTGTAAAGGCCAAGTAAACAATTGCTAACTGTGCATGATATATAAGAATTGGATAGAATTACCATTCCTGCCTTGGCTGTGGAGTGTTTTGGCCCTAATCTTCCTATGAATTCCAAATAGATGGACAGCAATTTCCCCACAGTAGAAAATGAGCCTGGGGGAAAGTGAGGTCGAGTTACTTACAGTTCATTTCTGTGTCATGGTTCGGTTTTTTGGAATTTTTTGCATGTGTGTCTTAGCAAAGTTGGTTTAGCTTTCTTTCCATTATTTTGTGATGATGTTGTAATAAATTTTAATGGTTTGACACTCTAATATCCTAAGGCTCCTCTCAAATATTTTTGGAAGAATGCAGGTCTGTAAATTTGACTTCAGTTAAGTGAGGAAATAGGAATGAAGAGGAGGAGCAGGTAACCTGTCTATTTAAGAGACAAATGTTTATTAGCTAAAACTCTTTAATCCATAGAAGAAATAAGTTTTGAGCTGTATTCTGGTCTGCCACTGGTCAATATGAGGGAGAAGACCAAAGTTCCTGACTTTCTAAAAGGGATTGAATCCTACCCTTAATATTTTGAGTTCATGTCTGCACAAGGTGCAAAGACACAGAGGCAAAAAGGCTACGAGTATCACAGACTTGTGGACTTGGGAGAAGGTTTTGTTTCCATCAGGGATAAAATGCCAAATGAGAAATATCTGTCAAGGAAGGATCTGCAGACCTATACTGTTGGGGTTTGGGGGAAGAACCTTGTACCTACCAAATGCATCCCATGAAAAACCAAGAACCATCTGCAGAAGGAAATATTAAGTGTGGAATTAGCCTAGCCAGAAACATAAGGAAGTAGGGCTGAATAACTGGTGAATTTATTTTTTTTTTAATGCATCTTTTTCAGTTTCTGCCGCAAACTGTCCTCTGTAATTCAGTTTTATTCATTGAACTGTGTTTCCATTTCTGAAAATGTCACTGGCAAAGAAAATGAAGTTGCTCTCGGACACTTTTTGTTGATACTGAATGCATCTGTAATAATCAGTGTGCTCTCAGAAAAGTTTTAGCATGTGGTTTCTGTTTTCTGGAACGGTGTTCTCTGACCTTGTTGGAGGTGCAGTTGCTGCTGATACAGGAATAGACCCTGCACACTATATATTCTTTTGCCCTTCTGAATAATTTAATTTTTCATTAAGTAGAGTTTGTTAAATCAACTTAGCTTTTTATGTGAATGACAATAAAGTCCTTTTTGAAGAAAATTAGCCTCTTTATGCTGTAAGAAATTATGGTGCCAGGAGATGAAATAATAAATCCACAAACTCTACGTGAATGCTTGTGTTTGTGCATAACCATAGCACTGCAAAACTGTTGAAAAATTGCTTTGCTGGAGAACAGATTTCTCCCACTATGATTTTATGCAAGTCATAGGAATAGAGTTATTGAGATGTAAAGGCACAAACCCCCAGCCCAACCAGACAAACAGAGCTGATAAATCCATTCAGCTTTTCTTCCTTTGGAACTGTTCTGCTTTCAGTTCTGCAAGAGAATGAGTTTCTGATTTAAAGCAAACTTCGTGTCACAAGCTGTGGTCCGGTCAGGAGCTCTCGGGGTTAATGTCCCTTGTGGCTGGGGTGAGTGGAAGGCTTCCTGTGGCCTTGGTCATTTTCTCTCCCTGGAGAATTAATGCACTAAAAATAAATTGCCCATGCCAGGAAATACAGAGAATCTGGGCTGGGCTTTAGTTCAACTCTTGTCTGCATTTCTTTCTTTGCTTAATGCTGCTCTCAACTATCCCACAACCTTGGCACAGATGATTGCAGTTGTTACTGCTCTGTTTCACATACTGAGATCATATTAGAGGGTTGTGGTGCTTTTTTTTGTTCTTTGGTTGGTTTGGTTTTATGTTTGAGGAGGGGTTTTTTGGGTTTTTTTGTGGTTTTTGGTTGGTTGGTGGGTTTGGGTTTGGCTTTTTTTTGCTTTTTCGGGGGGTGGGTTTTTGGGGTTTTTTTTGTTTGTTTTTTGTGTGTCGCTTTGTGTGGCTTTTGTTTTGGTGTTTTTGTTTTGTTTTTTAATGCCTTATCAAATGATAGTGTAAGGCTTAGTTTCTTTTTTTCTTAATCAAAATTTGCACCAGAAAGCCCTTTGTGATATAAATCTTTACACATTTAGTGTTTGTATCATAGGTGTGGTGTGTGGATGGTTTTACATTTGACATATTCTATTGAAAAATTGTTTTGGAGGAAAAAAAGTCACATAGAAGGACACATCAAAGAAGGGCTGGAGTTTCAGGCACCGTGCCTGCAGAACATGTGAGTACAGTGGCACTTATATGTTTATCATATCTCTGTTTTCAGGGTGGGTTATTTTAGTTGACTTTTTTTAACCCACTGATGACAAAATATTATTTTCACACTCATGGCATTAGGCAGCAGAAGTGAGTTTTCTGTGCATTGCAGCCAAGGCCAATGGCATCTCTTTTACCCCAGCAGTCTTCCTGCACAGCAGTTCTGGGATCAGCTCCTGACACACCCTGAACAAACTGGGGTTAGGACCTGCTGCTGCTTCCTTTTCTTGATAACCTTGGAGTAACAATTCGTTTATCCCCAAAAAATCCCTTCTAAGGACCATAAACTGATTTTACTCTCAAATTACCTCTGATTTGGTTAAGAAAGCAAAGAGCAGCACTTCTGGAAGGAGGGTGGAGGAAAAGATGAAAGGTGGTTTATCTGCAGTTTGCCTGTTTTAACTCGCCAAATTCAGAGGTAATGTAGGTGCAGCTGGAGCTCAAGTGTTCATTCCCTGGTAGGATCTTATTCACTGGTCTAAAGAATTATTTTTGGTCTCTGGCAAAATGCAGACTCAAATCAGAATCCTGTTACTCATTATGTCTTCCTGAACTTTTTGTTTTTACTAAATTCAGGATATGCTTCTGGGAGAAAACAGATTTCAGGTTGTCTATGTCACCCATCGGATGTGTGCCTTCATTATTGGTCCATAGGATTTTCTGAGTTGAATCCTCTTTCATCATTCCTGTTCAGCTTCTGCTTTTCTCCATCCTCAATTTACCTTTCTGTTAGTGTTCTCTGTAAACAAAGAGAGAGACTGAGGCTCTTGTCAATTTGGAATCACTTACAAAATGTGGGTACAGCAGAGGAAAAATGTGATGTTTTTCCAAGGCTTCTGAAAATTACACAAGTGAATGTAGATGTTGTTTTAAGGTCTTGGACGTGAGTTCTGTGGTGGTGACCTGAGAGAATGCTGTGGTGTTCTGGGTGTGTTTTCAGCCATAACACTTAATGTAGTTTTCATTATTGCCAAACAAACATGGTTATTTCTGGCCTTGACAACAGAATGTCAACTGTACAATAAAAAGAACCACTTCTAGGGAAAGCCTTCTGTATTCCACACTTTATCTATAGTTCAGAAATTGAAATAATAGGGCCATAATAGCTGGTTCAGAAGAGACTGGAAATATGAAGAGTAATTCTGTATATACAGAACAATTTTCTGGGGTTTTGCCTTCCCTTCTTTGTGTAGTGCTGGTATGTATCAGTATCTTGCAAAAGTTTCCTTTGAGAGCCTGAACACAGAAGCTCAAAGTACCTTTTAGGTGACTTCTTAAAGTCCTGGGATTGTTACAGTGTCTTCCTGGGAGAAATGATAAATGTGTTCAGAGAAGTCGAGTAAAAGATGCATTTTTAACTATCCCGGGGTTCCTCAAATTAAAAAGAAAACTCTGCAATAGCCTGCTGAAATCAAGTCCTTACTTTTTACTCATGAAATGTAGATGTTTTCCAATACTGCCAGAGTGTGTGGACAGAAGTTACTGGAAGGAAGAGCAAGCAGCTGTGTGCCTGGCTTCTGCTGTCTCTCAAACTGTATTTTGGCACACACAAAACACCCTGAAACACAGCTGGGTGAAGGAGACATCTTTGCCTTGGCAAGCTGTTACCCATCAGCTGGTTAGCAGCGAAACCCCTGCGTTGTGCTGTAGGTAAACAAGTTTTAATGCAGTAGCTCATGCAGATGGGGGAAGTCTGAGGCAAAGAACACAATTCTGGGAATATCCACGGCTGTTCATCTCCCAGGATGGGTAATGGCAGTCTAACGGGAATATGAAGTGCAAGGGAGTGAAAAATTGCTTAGAAAGATGGTCTTTACTGCAGACTGTACATAAGTGAATTTTTGACATGTTATGGAGTTGTTCCATGTTGATCAGTCTGTCTTGTCATTATTTGAAAGGCTCTTTGGATTTGAGAGTTTATCTAGAGAATTTTTTTTCCCCTAGTCATGCTTTACCAGGCAATCTGGAAGGGGAGCACTGCTTTTTTTTTTATCCCAGACAGTTCTGAATCAGCAGCTGTGACCTTACAGCAGGAAGAAATACCATTAATGCTAGAATCTCCTGTAAAGTTGTTCAATTATTTGCTACCTTTACTCTAAAATACAGTGGCCAAATGATGTATACACCATAAGATGTATTAGCTTGATACATCCTTTTGAGGGGCTCTCACAGGCTTTTGGAAAGAGTAGTATTTAAGCCCTTGGTAAACTGGAGCAGTTAATGGATAATGTTTCTAGATGTGAGGGATTAGGTGTTTGCATCAGGAAGGCAAATCTAAGAAAAATAAACAGTGTAGAATTGAGTTATTAATTTTTTATATATGAAAAACTCAGACTCTCTGAGAAAAAGCATTTAAACCAGTCCAGCCTCTAGATTTTCTTTTTTTCCGTAGTAAGGATGAAAATACAGATAATTAATTCTTCTTTATTTAGCCGTGTTTTCCAAAGAGACCAAATGAGTTCAATCACTGGACGCCAGCGCTTGTAATTTCTGTCAAGATGTTGCCTGAAACCTGGGGAATTTTAAATGGTTCTTTGTTGGCTGAGATACTTCCTTCCTTTGCTTGATGTGATAGCAGCAAAGGTCAGATCATGAGCTGGAAAGAACCATCTCTTCATGTATCATATGACAAAGCAAAATGCAGGTTTGGGTTTAATGAAGGCATGGTTGTCCACTCTGCCACATCTCTTCTGTATTTGTCTCTGCAACTGCAAATTTGCTTTTACTTCAGGCTGTTGCAAAACACATCTTTGGTCTGAGGTTTAGACATGGTAAAATAAGAACGAAGATAATAGGTAGTCCCTGGGGAACTTGCTTGTGAGGAATTTTTTACTAAATTTTATTTACTTCCTGGTTTATCTTCATATGCAAAACAAATTATAAAGGAATGTCAATGGGATGTTTATAAAAAATGATAGTATCCAGATGATCAGTGAAAAACCAGTATCCCTAATGAAAATATACATGAGATTGTAACAAATACCAGTTGCAGAGCATGGAGGCAAGAGTGATTCAGATTTTCTTTCTTATCCTATTAAATACAGTGCATGCATTCAGTCTTATAATTCAGTGGTAGGATTTTTTTTTTTTTAACTATTGTTTTTTCTCTGTTGATTGTTCACTCCTTTTTTCTTAGCAAGCCTGAAAAATTAATATTTGATCACTTGCACTACTGCCTAGGTCAGGTAGGTTGACTTCCTTAGTAACTTCCTAATGGAATGTGCGTTAGCAGTATACCAATTTCAGCATAGTTATTTTGGTGTCGTGAAGGGGTGGTTTAATTCAAGGCCACTGCAAGTACAGAAAACCAGTTGTGAGCTGCAGATGACAGAGTGGGAGGTTTTTGTGGGTTTTTGGTTGGTTTGTTTTGGTTGTTTGTTTGTTTAAATATGAGTCATTTCAGGAGCTTGTCACTGGGCAACAGTTGTAATGGGACTTTCTGGAGGAGAAGGGAAGAATTTTCTTAGGTTGTAACTGGCATAAATAGTTTTAAAAGCAGTCATTTAAGGTGAAGTTGAGGGGGCTGCAAGAATTTAAGATATTTGACAGTTTCCTAAACTTCCAAATGTATTTGAATAATTTGTTTTGAATTCTTGTGTATTGGTGCATATTAGTTGAAACAGCCTTTTCATATTTTGTCCTATGCTCTATTTAGCAATTAAATGGTGTTGAATGCATCATGAGAAAAATGCCCGGAAAGAAATAAAAAAATGGTCTTCTTAATAGAAGCAAAGGTGAATTAGTTTTATTAACAAGTTCCTTTTGACTAATATCCTAGTTTAATTTGGGGAAATGTGTCTTCCTTTGGTGCTCATGAAGCCCTGGTTTCCATTTTTCCAGCACCATGTAATTTAATAACTCTAATGTACAGGACATATGTTTTAGGTGAGGAGGTGGAAATTGGAAAGCTTTTCTTGCGCAGCATGTGGGAAAGGCCAAACTAAAAATATGTGCACATTATTGCTGTGAAATCAAAGGCCATCTCTGCCTTATCAAGTGGCATTAGAGAGAGGGGGCAGTTGATTGGAAGAGCCGCTGCAGGGACCTGCTTTGTGTCTTTTTGAAAGCTTTACTTGTGTGCACTGGAGCATCTCTCAGTGGTTGGAGAGCACTACAGGTGCTCATGGAGTATATCCAGTTTAGTTTCATCTTAAAGCAATCTATTTGTGCCTCTGAGGACTGCTGATAGATGTGAACCAAAGCATTGTAAGTGGGAATGATCAGATTTGTCCTAAGAAAGTGCTGCTCATATAAACTAACAGAGTTGCACAGGACTCGCCCAGAGACAGGCACGCATGAAATTTGATTCTAATCAGATTCTGTATTCAAATAACAAGCAGACTCTTGCAAACAGGTAAATATATCTGAGACTGAGTTTCTGCCTGAGGGAAGGAAGGCTGCTAGCCAGAGCATTTTCTCAGCCCATCTAGGTAAACATACCACTTCTGGAAGAATTGTGCTAATCTTTTCAGTTCTTTCAGCGAACAGTTAGCAGAGGAAGTTCAGAACAAAGGATGTAAGCCCGACTTTGCCCAAGCCAGCTATGAACTCTTGTTGACTTGAGAGGCTTGTTCTGAGAGATGAGTTCTGCCCTTTCCCCATCTGCTGTGGTTTCAACTGCCAGAAAACTGTCCTGGTGTTGACTGGCCCTATTTCAGATGTTCTGGGGGCTTTGCTTTCACAGCCCTGATGGAATTAGGGAGCCACTCCTCCTGTCTGCTAACATCTAAGGTTTATCCTACCCCTGGCATTTCTAAACTTTAAATAATTTGAATTTACATGCCATTATTTCTACCTTTTTTCATTTTGAGTCTTGGCATTCTTTTCTTTCTCCCTCTTTCTCTCCCTCTCTGTTTAATGAAAATCTTTAGCTGAGTGGAATGTGTGCTGGGGTTTTGGGATTGTTTCTTTGAGGTTGTTTTGTTTGTTCTTGCGGTTTATTTTGGGTTTTTTACCCCCTGAATAAGTATCAAATCTCAAAGGCAGCATAACTAGATAAAGCCAAAGTGCTGCCCCTGAACTCTCTGTCAGTTTACATAATGCGGGAATAGATGATTAGAGGGAAGGGGAGAGGCGTTTGGCTTTTTTACCACTTCCTATATTTTGCATCCAATTTTGGCTTGTGCAAGACTTGTGGAAGCAGAGAATGTGTGTTCATGGAGAAGAATCTGCTCCCAGCTTTCCTGTCCCACGGGCAGAAACTGAGCTCAGGTAGGATTGTTCCAAGCAATGTTTGACACAGGGATCAGATGATGTTCGGGATATTCCTCAGGGCCTCAGTGTGACGGGAAATTGTTTCCTCTGATTATAGAACTCAGCAGCTGATGTGTGACACGACAGTAGCATTGGACCGGGCTCTTTTTGGAGAGGAGATAATCTCAGGAAAGTTTTAAATCAATCTTTAGTGCATCACCCATAAGTATTTAGGAAGAATGGGTTTCCTTCCAGTTATGTCTTCCACATACAAGAATTCTCTGTGAGGAAAGGGTAAAATTTGTGTCTCTGAGTTAAGGCAAAATGCAGGCAGTTGTCAGCCTGAGCACGTTTCACGGTGGCCTTATATTCACATTTTGGTTCTCCAGCCAGCAAAAAGTCAGTCTCACTGGGTGGTAATATTAAACAGTGAATCCTACAAGCACCCTGATCTCCAGAGAAAACTTGAAATCCAGAGGGAATGCACCCATGTTAGCTGCATGACAGTGCCAGCAGGATCTCTGTCATGAGAAAACTGAAACTTGCCGGATGTTTGTATCTGAAACACACCCCTAAGACATCACAATGATTATTGTGTCAGACCAAAGGCCTTTGCAGTACATCAAATCTGCTTTTACTGTACAGGTAGAGGTGCATTTCAAAAAATAGTAATAGTGCCATCAAGTTGTGTCTTCTCATTTTGTAATGAGGATGGCAGTGGAAATGGCTGCCCTCTAGAAGCAAGTAAAAGATGACCTTTCCTGTGTTCTGAAGTGCGTGCTGCTGTTGTGGTTTAAGACGCGTTGTTGATAATGTGGAGACTGATGCCAAACACTTCAATTGCATACGGTGACTTTTACAAGTTAAAGGATTTCTGTGCCTTGCAGGAGAAAAGGTGGTCTGGCAAAGAAGTTTCATGTTAGGCCCTTTAAAAATTATTAATTATCATTGTTTGAAAAGTGGTGGGAAAATCGACAAACCAAAGGACAGGCAGAAGGTGGTTCTGTTAGTTTGGTACTGGTGTTCTGTCAAAATAGCAACAGCTGCATTGCAAGTGCAAGCGATTTAAGCAAAGAAAAGTGTGAAAGTAGTTATCGATTACAATGGGATGGTGTAGAAACTGATGGGGTGTGTTGATTCTTCTTTTACCTTTGGTTAAAAGGGTCGTATGCTATCTCTGTAACTATGTCTTGAAGAGTTTTGAAATCTGTTTCAAAATCCTTGGAAATTGAGCCCTTTGAATTTTTATGAAAGTGCTGTTATTTATTGTGACTGACACTGGGGTTTTTTTTCACTATCCAGAATGTAACTTCAAAGAGATCTCTCCTGTGAAACTTATTTTTCAATGTTCTGTGTTTTGAAATTATTTAGTTTTCTGGTATTTAAAACAAGATGAAATTGTCCATGACAGTGCAATTAAATAATGAGACAGAGAAAGAATGAAGGCAAAATGAGGTAATCAACGTGTACAAACAGTTAATCATGCAGGTGTCTTATAGGCACCGACTTGCAGGATTTCTGGTTTGGGTGGCTGTGGCTCATAAAGAAGGTTTGCAGTATTGAATAGGTCTGGAGTTGAGAGTGTTGGATTCAGGTGAATTTCCCTCTGTAGTGCTTTAATCAAAGCAAACAACCAAAAATCCCTTAAAGCCACTCCCTCCTTCCTGCCGGACAGATCAGCTGCCCTGGCTGTGCTCCCTTCCAGCTCCTTGTGCTCTTCCTCGCTGTCAGAACGTGGGAAAATGAAAAGTCCTTGACTTGGGTCAAGCATGACTTACTAACAACAAAAACATCAACATATTATCAACATTATTCTTGTTCTAAGTTCAAAATACAGCACTGTGCCAGCTACTCGGAAGAAAATTAACTCCACCCCAGCTGAAACCAGGGCACCCTACAGGTGTTCCATGACAGACACTGGGACTTGGAGCACAGCCCTGAGACAGGTTCAGGAATAATGCTTAATGCCATAAAGAGAGTTTTTGAAAATCAATTTGTGGGGGTTTGTATTTATATACCAGACAATAGATACTGGCTTGTGTTTTCAGTTCTAGGACTACACAGTGAGCATAAGGATGAAACTAAGTTTGTAGCGATCTTTGACTGTGATATGCAGGAATCCTGGTGGTTCAAGGCAGTATTTTACCCTTCAACGAGGAGTGGTGTTATAGCATACAAGAACTGGATTTTACAGGCTACCTCAAGTCTGGCATTTCCTCCTTTTGAATATTTTGCTTAGGAACCATTTCTTTATGTGATTTTGTGGCGGCAATTTAATATTTATGTAATGATGGTGCCCATGGGCTTGATCACGATCAAAGACCTGTTGTACTAACATGCATATAGACACAATTTCTTTGCTGTTAACTGTTTCTCAACTGGAACTTCTAATTCAGTGTCATCAAATTAAAGCTCCAGGGAAAATATGTCATGTTACAGCTGTTTTTTAAGTTAACAAAACTGCATTATGCCTTTTTATAGAGTAATATTTACATTCTGTGGAAGAGACTTGGGATACGTGAACTTCCCTGAAGATGAAATAAAGGAGTGTTGAAAATGAAGGTTCCCTGTAGGAATAAATTGACTTTTTTTGGCAGGGTTGCATAGGGACAATTATGATGAATATCTGTTTTAAATTTTTTCTGTCCTATAAGGTGGTTAACTGGGAGGTAATGGGCTGCAGGTTTTCAGGAAAATGGCAGTGTTTTTTTCTCTTTGCCTGCCTGGTAGAGCACAAGATCAATATATAAAACATAGCACTCCAACTAGAGAGAAAAAATATGTTTGAGCATTATCCACATTCAAAAGATAGAATTCTTAGCTTATTGGAAGCAATGTTTAGGCCAAATCTCAGGCTGAAGTTTTCAGTACTGATTCTTAGATAATTTCTCTTCACTTGTCAAAGAGGAGAAACATAAAATCATACCAGGCTTCAAAGATTTAATTTAAGAAGAAAAATTGAGGCTTACTTTCACTGGAAAAGAAGAATGTATTTTATGGTGATTTTAGTGAAATTTATGTGTTTGGGGGGAGAATGGGTAATGTTACATGAACTCTTTATTCATGAAGAAGGAAAAAAAGTGGGGAATTGAAAGAGATTAGGAAAGGTTGAGAAAAAGCTTGAGTTGAAGTGTTTATAAACATAAAGTAATAAATGCATTTAAAAAAGAATATGGAAAGTTAATTGAAGTGTAAAGCATTGCTAGATTCTAAAGATGTTTAGATTCTGAGGATAAGAAGATATGGAAGTGAAATAGTTGAATAGAAGTGAGGAAAGCATAAATAAGATTCCAGGTTTAGTTGTGGTTTTTTGGGTTTTTTTCTCTTCTCTTGAAATTTAGCTATTTGAGGTGAGAGAAATGTATTTTAAAGCAAATTATTCTGTTTTTTACACTTTCAAAATCATCTTTTAAAGATGAAAGTAAGATTTGAACCTCTCATGCCTGCTGAGATGCACTCCAAGCTCTCCTGTTCACCATGCATTAATTACCAATTTTGCTGGCTATGCATGTCCAACAACTGGATGGTTGTGCTTCACACTCATGGCTTCTTCCAAGTTCAAGGAGAGAATTTTCTCACCTTTCCCTGCCTTAGAATGATCAGTGATGGCAATCTTGCCAACTTAACCCATGCATTGTTACTGGGAAATGCACGCTGGCTGCCCCAACAAACGCATCCAGAACCTCTTGATTCCATCAGTAAGCACAGGATAGTCACGGTTTTCCATGTGAAACAAGGCAAGTGTCAGTGGAAGATCAACCCTTCAAATTCTCAGATTTTTCTCCAGGAAAATGATTTTAAATATTTTATTGAGTATGTTTACTGATGGTGGGGGAGGAAAAATAAAAAGAAAAAAAAAAGATGAAGCTTGGTTTGTGTTGCCTGTTTGCTGAAGTTGCATTCAGGTTTGTCAGAGGCAGCTTTCCTCTCTTGTGATGGTAGGGTTGTAACGAAGGAAACATACAGAAAATTATGGTGTTTGAGGTGTTTCATGGCATTTGCATGAACATAGGCTCATTAACTACCTTGCTTTTACTGTATCTTGAACCAGCAGATTCTCAAAGGCTGTGCATATTTAGGGACTGGCCTTTTAGAGTTGCTTTTGACACAAACTGAGGTGGTTTTGGCAGATGACTTTTAATATTTGCGTGAAAGTGAGGGGAAAAGGGACAATACAGATAAAATGACTTGTTGAAATTTGCTTTTCTATTATTTGAAGCTGTTGCATCCAGTATTACAGATAAAGAACACAGAAATTAACTTAAGATAAAATAAAAAGTCTTGCTGTCTGGTAATTTGGAGCTATAGAATATAATGCATAGAAAACCAGGTTTTGTTAGGTTTGCTATTTACAAAACTGTTTGTTATCAATTAAGTTGTTTTCAGATTAAACAAATCAGATGGGAAAATACTTTCTTTGATTCAATTATGTAATTTCTCAGTAGTAAGTTTTTATTAAAGCATAGGCATACATCTGCTTTAGGTAGAAAGGGAAACTTGTGTGACTGAGTACAGTTGGGGATTTAAACAAAATCTGATTATTTAAAAAGCTTTTAATTTATGTTGCTATATTCCTTATTGTTTGAACCTTACCCTCTAAATCTTGGTAACTACCATAAAATATTATGGTAATATTAATTAGAACAAAAATTACAAACTACAACACAAAATATAATGCAATACAATTTAAAGATTTTAAATTAACTAATTGTGTTTAATGACATGCAAGTGCTACATGGAGTCCAGTCGAAGTTTTCTGTATTGTAATAACATATGAATGTCCATTACACTGAGAATCTCAAAATGCAAAGAAAAAACCACAAAGTGCTTAAAAATGCACTGTAATCAAACCAGTATTTGAAGAACATACTGAAGCAGTGGTGTTTAGGTGTGAAATGTATGAGTGCTCACCAATAGTTTTGTTGAAATGAAACATTTCAGTGCATGACGAAATCATTGGAGTTTACTTGTTTCTCTTTTCGTTTATAGTAACACTGATTTTACAAACTCGATTTTTTTTGTTTTCTTCCCCCCCCACCCACTTGGTAGACCAAGAGAGTAAGTCAAATCTCAGTTCCCAGCATGATGTTTGGTGAGTTGGGGTGTGCTGTTTGTATGAGGGTGTGTCTGGCCAGCAGAGCTCAGACCTCATGAACAAACTCATCACATTTTTGAACCTGCTGCCCGATCTGTGTCTGCCAGGGGCTTGTGTAATAATGGTCTTGATTACCATGGAGAATTCTCAGATTACAATCTCATGGTTTAGGCTTTTGAAAGGCCCTTAAAAAGTTGTGTTAGCTGTTCAGGTGTGCTGGAAATCACTACTCAGACCAGCGTCTTCTGGCCATGATGTTAATTTTGGAGCAGACTTTACCTTTGCTGCGCTCGCTGCTGAGGTAATCCATCATCAGGCTAAAGCAAGGGGAATTCAATCCATCACTGCTGGATTCTGATACGGGGCTGTAAGGGGGATGCAAGTCATCTTCCCAGTAGTAATCAAACAGCTGTGATACATGCCACTTTAAGCTTGTATCATCCTATAATAGATGGGTTTCTTCTACATGGGAGCCTGCTGCAAAATCTTCTGACAGATGGACTGTCTTGCAGAGGTTTCTTTTTGTAGAATTTAAGGCTGTGAACTAGTTATTGACAAATACTGCATCATCAGTTCCAGCTGAAGACACAGACTAATAAGTAGAACATTGGCACTAATCCTTATTTAATCAGCCTTAAAATGGTAATTTCAAATTGACGAGGGCATAGGGAATAGATTTTATACTTTTAAAGTGCTTCTAAAAATACCAGGAATACGTGTATACAACCCAAGGATGAAATTGAAGTGCATTCTGAATGTATGGTGAGTGAAGCATGCTGCAGAAAGCTGAGGTTGGAGTCATACTGGCACCAAAGTTCTTGTTTTTAAAACAATGCACTCCCACTCTGAGTTTCACAGAGTGTCTGAGGGAGCACTCTTGCTTTATTTTTGTCCTGTGGCTTTTTGTTTTTCACTCAAGCCCTTTCAGAATCTGATAAAACATGCTAAATCATTAACAAACTTTAATATAAAAAGTCCAAAAACTGTAACAAGCTAAAGCACCAGAACTCATTAAACTGAATTCAGTTATCTGTCTAATATAGCCTCAGTATTGACAATATTGACAATAATTTCCCAGTTGTCTTTACTGTATATTTAGAGAAGCCGAGGCCGACAGCTAAACCTTTGGTTTTCACAAGATAACACACTGATTTCTGTAATGCTTTTATTTGTTTAATAGTGGTACTGATTATAATTATTTTTATTAAATATAACCAATAAGTATTCATATAAAAGCAGAAATAATTTCCAGACAGTTTGAGAGTTTCAGCACTAAGAAACACAGTGCAGCAGGAGGAGATTGTCTGTTCAGATGGAATAATACAAATATTTAATAAGCCTTACTGAGTGCATTAGTCTGCAAGCATCAATCTCAATCTATTTTCAGGCTAAGTAAGGTAAGCCATGGAATGTGTATCAAGCCTACAAGTGCTTTGCTTGGTTTTTGGACTTTACTAACCTCACTGTTTTTCAGATGTGACATCTATCTAACTATATTTAATTAATCATCTAATGATGGAAAGTAGCTTTGTTGCAAGCTGAGACCAGGAATGTTCATAGGCACCAAATCAAAGGGTGCCCATAAGGTATTTAAAGTATCATAGCTGTGTCATTGTGTAGGCCTGAGCTCCCTGAGTGCAAATATTCACTGATCTAGAGCAAAGAACCACTCATTCTGGGCTGACCTGCTCTGGCAAGCACTGGGGTCACCTCATCCACTGCTGAAGTCTGTGTCCCTTAAAGACGACTGCTCTTGGTACTTGCATTCTTTAATTTAGGCTAGAATAGCCTGCTACACTGCAGCATGGACTCTTTCTGAGGCAAGGATGGAGAATGCAGTATCTAGAAATTACTTTAGTATTTTAATGTAGAGATAGGTATATGGGCCATGTTTTGCCTACTCTGAGAAAATCAGACTAAATCAGTAGTAACTTTTGCAACCTTAACGTTTAGCAGCAGTTCAAGATGAAGAATTTAGCCAAATAATTTTTTTTAGCAGCAAAAATGTGATTGTGTTTATGAACTGAGCCTTCTGTTTTCCTTTTAGCTCTTGCTCCAAACCAGCAGGCAGTGTTAGAGTGTGTTTATAAAGCTTTAGATAGATGGTACAGAAAATCTGCTGGAGATCATTCTGTACTCTCAAAATGTATTTGAACTGTGTCTTTTTCCTTCAGTGAAATCACCAGTTGATTTACTTGCATAGATTTTTATCTCTTTGATAATTTCCTCATCCAGCACTTCCGGAGTTAGCTTTACAGACTCAATTGCCAAAAGAAGAAGAGGAAGTGCATCTGAACCTTATTTTCAAAACATTATACCAGGAATAGTGGGAGATACAGAAAGCCAAAAGCAATTGATGTGACACCTGGACTACTGAAGATAACCAAAGGAGATAAAGAGAAATGGGCTATGCCCTTTGGTTGGCAGGAGAATTCTGAAGGCCTGTTATAAGCTTACCATGTGCTTTCTCCCTTTCTCTTTTGAAAACACTTCAAACCTAACAAACATCCTGTACACATGTAAAAATCCACAAACTAGGCAGTTATTTTGAAAACAACTCTTGGGATGTGCTGGGTGTTATCACCTTCTTTGGCAGGGTCTCATTGTGAGTAAAACCAGGTAAATGCTGGCCACAAACCATTATAGAACCCCTTTGGTGTTGTGAGTGTATATTTTGAATGTTTTTTGGAAGTACAGCCCTGGTACAGCCATTTAAACCATCACCATCCACAGCTATTTCACTCTACCTCCTGCCTCTGATGTCGCCTCATTAGAGGCAACCTGAGGCACTGTGTACTATTATCCTGCTTAGGGTATTATCCTTGTTTTGTGGAAAACAGTAATTTATAGTTTGTAATTGCCTTCTAATCTTGGAAGTGAAAATTGATTGTCTGTCCTCCCAAATACTAAATGTAGATGAAATAGCTTATAGAGGCAGAGGGAGAGGGGAAAGAAGTAAAGATGTGATACACCACCCTTGTGTTTTATAGAATGTTACAGCTTTGACAGTGGCTCTGGTAGACCATCAGAAAACCCAGAACGACGCAGAATTTCAGTGTCATCGATGGCATAAACTGCAGACCTGTCAGTCTAGGGCAGAAAAGGACATATGATGTTTGCAGCATTGTGCTTATGGTTTTGGTGGAACCGGTTTCACTGCTCAAACAGAAAATGCACCAGGAAATACATGGAACTTCACTGTTCTAAGCTGAATAGCAGCACTTGTAAGCCCTTCCTTTTATTTCTCCGCCATTGCCCCTGGCCAAACCACAAAAGCCTGTCTTATTTCCGTGACTAGTTCACCACAGGGTCTTTTGTCTGTTTTTGTAATTACTTAATTCCTGTGTAACTGTAACTGCTCAACCACTGAACTGACTTAGGTCTGCTTAGTCACCATCTGTCGATACATGCTTGAATAAAGAAAACTTTCTCAAGTAACCAAACAGTGGCAAAAGGGAATAAACAGAAGATGATTTGAAAGGGCAGATTTGGACAAAGTCAGAGCAGTTTGGGCAAAATATGCATGTTGGGTAAGCCTCTGGCAGTAATGATATAAACTATGAAATACCTTTAGCAATAGTACAGTTAAGTAGAAACACCCAGTATTTCATATTCATAGGCTGGAGCTCAGGAGTCCTGGATATCCTCCTTTCCCATACTGAAAAAAATAGAACAAATGCTTAACAAGTGAGTGAACTATTTTTTCTGGGTCTTTCCCGAAATATGTTGGCTGATGAAGGCTAAGGCTTTACAATACATTATGCAATATTAATGATTTTTATTTTCCAGAGACAGTTTTCATTCATATTTTTCATCAGTTGTCATTGCATTTTTTCCTAACACAGGTATTATAAAGCAGAAATTAAAATGATAGTATAATAACCAAAGTAGAACAGTTCTAGTGATTTCTCTAGCTCTGTTTTTTGTTTAAACCACAGTACCAGAACGTTAGGGAATTGCTTAGATAGAGGGAAGGGTGGTAAGTTGCTTCTTTTAATGTGATCTATCATGAATTTGTATGAGCACTGTAGAGGTCGGTATTTATCCATCTCCTGTCCAAAAAACTTGAAGTCACATGATGTTGAACACTAAACAAAGTGACCTTGTTTCCTCAAATGATAATTCAAGGGTGTTATGAAGATTGATTTGTTCATAACAATCTCCAGTTGCAAGTATTTGTATATTAAAAGGTTGATTTGGTCTTAGAAAAGGGCAAATTAATTTTTTATTAAAGGAAATATGCCAGAAACTGTAATAATTTGCTCACAGAAATTTAGACCTAGGCTTGGCCCTGGTCCTGCTTTACTGGGGTTTGTTTTGGTCTATAGTATCCAAGTAAAAACTGTTTTCCAATGGTAGATTGCTAAAGGTCTGTGGTCCTCAGAGGATACATTTGAATTCAGTGACAATTTTAAGATCTTGTGTTTTACTTTTTTGAGTGCATCTTTGAAGTAATAACTCGAGTAGAGTGGCAAAAAATATTTGGGGTTTCTGTTTAAAATAAAAGCCTGTATTTGAGGTTTTCTCCTTTGCTGCAAACCCTTTTTGTAACCTTTCAAGATTGTGAAGTCAGTTGATCACTTTTTTTTTTTGTTTGTTTGTTGTTGTGTTTCCAGGCACTAAAAAGACACTGTCCTTCTAATAAAAAAGACAGGAAAGCTTCTTCCAGAATCTTTTGAGCTACTCTGACATGCCATTTATAAACATTAAGCCTTATTTAGTAGGTCTACAAGTTCAAGCTTCTGAGAAAGCTTCCAAATTGCTTCCATGCCTAGCTCATGAAAGGCTTCTTATAATCTAGAATAGATAAGACAGCTGCAAGAAGTGTAGCACAGTGCCTGCTAGCAAGGGGAAGGGTTTTATTCCAGATAATGTACTTTGTGGGAACTGCCAGAGATCTGGCTCACCCTCAGTCAGGAAGTATCTTGTTTAAGATAAGATCTTGATAGTCAGTCTGAGCCTGCCAGGGGAAGGCTGCTGGCTCTCATTGTTCATGTGTAGAGGAATAACTTCCAAGAGCTGAAAATATTTCAGATTAGCTGTCAGGGAGCAATGGTGTGCTCTTTTTAGTGTGACTGTTTGGTGCACTATTCCTGTTATCACTGTGAAAATCAGGAGTCAAATACATTTAAAATTTCCTTGTCTTCATAATGTCTTAAGAGGGAGCAAAGAAGCTGGAGAGGTTCTTTACCAGCTTTGGTGGTGGTGTGTTTACAGCCTTAAAAGTAAATTCAGAGAGGCCAGTAATGCCTTCGGTAGGAATCCTTTAACATCAACAGAATTTGTTCTTGCTTCCTCTAATCTTTAATTGTCTAGCTCAGCTGTGTTTTGAGAACTCTCCTATGACAAATTCTAGACAAGGAGGTTTGAAAAATACTAATGAGTCCTGCTTATCCATACTGAAGATAGTTTAAACTTAGGTAAAAATATCAGCCCAGAGTTTGAGTGGTAAATAAATTCCCTTCTCCTGAGCACACTCACTTCCAGCTCCTGTCTGATGAAGTAAAGTTGGGATAACAGATGAAATGTAAGTGCAGGGATGGCCTGTTAGAAGCAGCGTTCATTTCAGGTGTCAGTGTAACTAATATTCCAAAGCCTCTGCTTTCATGTAAGACATGCATGTCTTCAGCTGATATGTTAGCTCTAACGGCATAAAGAACTCTCAGTAATTAGAGGAGGGGAAACTTGAGCTTTCTGAAAAATTATTTTGGCTTATACCAAAACTCTTGTCTCTTGCTGAGATACTTTCTGTGCTGATTCATATAAGTGTCTGTTCCTGTTGCAAAACGTGAAGATAATAATTGTGGATGGGAAAGAGATTGGTTAATTTGTTTTACTGATGCTTAAAAGTGGGCATCATCTTCTCAGGAGCACCAGCATAGTATCTCTATAACCAGGTGACTTGCAAGAGCCTGACTGTCAGTGTTGTATTATTGAACAGATAATAGAAATATTAACTGGGATTTTTTATTTTTTATTTTTTTAAATCCAAGTTGCTCGGTATACTGGAAACTATCTAGGTGTGATCTCAAATAGGCAATATGGTTTTGCAGAATTTCCATTGCAGCTTCTAATTTTCTTTCGGTGGTCCTGCCCAAAATCTCCTCAAGCCCTCTGACCGACACTTGGGCTGTTTATACCACTGCAACTGTATGGAGATTGTGGAGAAAGTGCCAATAGTTGTGCTGTAATTAAACCTGCATATAAAGTAAGAAGAGGTTGGAGAGGGAGAGAGAGATTTTGGATGAGAACTCAAATGGAAAAAAAGTTTTTTTTAGTATTTTTACTTTGCTTATTTATACACTCTGTGAAATAAAGGAGGAAGAGGGAACCAACTTCCACAGAGTGCTATTTGATGAGCTGGTATTTCAGTGATGGATTCCCTTTGTGACCCTTTCCCCGGTCACACAGCAAACCCCTAACTACTGCATGTTCCTTCAGACTTGCATACCAAATTGGTGATGACATTTTATCTGAATGGTGGAAGTCAGGGGAAAAAAAAATCATACAGAAAACTGATGATTGTGTCTGTCACACAACCACTGACCTTCCTTTTCTTTCCCAGAGTCACTGTGTTGGGTTTTCTTTACACTTCTGAATTAGAGCAGCTTTCTGAGCTGCAAGGCTGAGGACTGGGATGAGCTGCCAGGTATTTGACAGCTCTTGAGGGAGAAAATGAGAACTGCAAAAGAGGAGAGGAGGAAGATCCAACTTTGCATGATCTATAAGACCTCTGGAAATATAAGTTTAAATTTTAGTGGTTTTGCTCCCTACTAAGTGATACTCAATTTAGATTTCAGAAAATGAATATCCTCATTAGAAGACAATTAACATATGGAGAAGCTTCATGCATTGGAAATCTTGTCAGCAGAAACCTATTGGTAGCTTAGTGCTGAGTTGCTTCTAACTGGGTTTTACTCTTGCTTGTACAGGATATGGAAAATGGGCATGATGGAAATTTCATTCCAAAGAGGGATAGCCACTTGTAAAGTGCCTGTCTCAAATAACTTTGTGTGCTCCTTTCTTCATTTAAACAAAGGAAGAAATGTGTAGTCATGCTAGTCCTTGGCATTCTTATTGAAAGCTTGAAGTCACTGCTTTGAAGATCTAAAGAGCTATCACGTTCATTTTCTTCATCAATAGTTTTTTGGTCTTTGTCAATCTCAGCAATGTTTAGTATGTATAAATTGTGTGTATATATAGTTGTGTAAGCATACAAGTTTTGCAAAGTCCAAATTTTAATGCTTAAATGGAAAAAAAAAAGCAAACGGGGAAAATCTAGTACAATAAAACGCACAAACCTTGACATTACTGAGAGATGGATCTCAGTGTATCAAATTGTTGGGGTCTGTAAACTTTTTTTCTGACATCCTTTGAGAGTCAAGTTCAAGGGAGGGACACTCGAATCTCCCATATGTGATTACAGTCTTTCATAAAATCAGAAGTGTGAAGGATGATCTTCACAACAGAACACCAAAAAGACAAGAAAATTGTATGTAGGTAACCAAAGGTACCGTAGTAAAAGGCCTGTTCTGAATGCTCCAGCTAAGAATGAATTTTAACCCCAAAGGGTTCCTTTCTTCTTCTCCTCCCCTGAAACTGCTTTTTCATGTTATCTCTGCCTCAGACATCTTATCCATGCTCCTTAAGCTTCAGCATGAAAACCTTTAAAGGCAGGGAGCTGCGGCTGTAGGAGCTTCAGGAGTCATGTAAGAGAATGAGACTGATGCAGTAGGGACAGAAAGAATTGAGTTCTTGGGGGAATGAGCCTTGCCCCCGTGTTTAGTCTCTGTTTTTAGAGGATGCAATTCCTTTCTGGTGAATCTGATAACAGTTTTATTATCTAAGACTTAAAACTAACTACTTATTACTTCCAATAATGTTATATAGAGAGTGTGGTTGTTTTAATGAGGAATGCATTTCCTTTTCCCCAGATAAAAAAAAGAAAAAAGCTACATCTGAGCACGCTCTTCTTGTTAAGAACTTGTTGCCAGTTAAAAGTCAAAAAGTCTAAATCCAGACAAGTCTTCTTATTATTTTTATCTTGTTTCTCTGGGGGGCAAAAAAAATTTGCTTAGTTTATGTGCAGATCATCATTGCAGAACTCAGTTATCCTTCTGCAATGCAGTGGAAGCAAATAAGACACTGTGTAGTCCATGGTGTTAAAACACTCATTTGCATCTTTTGAGAACAGCACAGAGATTACAAAAAATTGTGTAGGATGAGCTGAATTGCAAAGTAAAAAATGGTTTCCATTTGAGTTTCGAGTTTTGCTTGATCCTGTTTTTAATGTAACTTTTAACATGATCATTACTTTTACAGATTTAGAACTTGAGTTCTCTAAAAGTATAATGGCTATGAAGAGAGAGCCTGGTATTTGCTGTTAGTTTTATCTAACAGTAGGAGTTAAAAGCAATAATCTGATATTTTTTAAAGCACTAATTAAGAATTTAATTTAGCTAGTTTGTGATGGATTGTTGACCTGCGTCTTACATATAATGAGCATGGGAAAAGCCTTAACTTATATTTTTGTCTACCTAGTTTCAGGGAAGGAGAGATTTTGCTAAATGGAAAACTTCTGTAGTCTGAATAGAAAAGCATACATTATATGTGTTATGTGCATTTGTAATATGTAGCATTCTGCATACAAATACAATAACAACAATATAAAGAAGATTACATAACAATAACGTAAAGAGGATTTCAGATAGTTCTCCTTAAAAAAAAAAAAACAAACAAACCAAAAATTACAAGCAAGTAGAACTGGAAATGAAAGCTTACTAGTCTCACTGCATCTGAAATTTCTCGATAATGAATTGTGAATTGTGCCCTTCCATTAACTGCACAATAAATGCAATTTAAACAGCTGTTCCAGGAGGTGAATTTGCAGTTAGTGATGCATGATGTCATTATTCGGAAAGAAAGTATCACTTTGAATCTTCTGCTCCTTGAATCATCTTCACCAGGCAACCCCAGCTTGACAGTGTTTGTTTCTTTTGCTGACAGAGTGAGGGGGCAGTGAAATGAAAAGGAACAAACATCTACAAAGAGAAAGTGTTTGGTGCAATCTGTGGTCTGTAATAACCACAACCCAAATTTTGTGGTTTTGAAATTAAAATAAAATTAAGATTTTCTTTCGGTGGGCAGACCTCTGTTAATGGTCAAATGACAGAATGTATTTCAACAACAACAACAACAACAAAAAATAAATCCTAAAGAATTTTTAATCAGAGCATATTAGAGGATCATGATAGTTCTCTAGCCTTAAAAGACAATTGAAAAGCATGAAACCAGCATTAAAAATGTTTGGAATTAAAAAGCAATCTGGCAAGAGAAATATATGGCCCTGTATACAAATTTTGAGCTTGCTCAGCAAATGTCCCATAATATAATTCTTTCAACAAGATCAAGCAAATTAAGTGTGAAGTTATTAGAATAGCTTGTACTGTGGGTATAAAGCAGGTACAATAACCAATATTAATATGCTGACTTACATCAAAACAAAAATGTGGCAAATTTAAGTTTTTAATTTTGGCACATCAAAGCCTTTTCATCCTCCAGTAAGTGTTTTTTCCTGTTTTGCACTAATCATCACTTCTATGGCCTTTTAAAATTTATTATTCCTTCTTTTGAATAAAACTTAAAATAATAGTAGCCAGCAGATATTCATATAATTGCAAGTGTCAATCAGCTCGTCATGTGTATCAAATGTGTTTTGAATTCAGAAAACTGTTTTGAAGTTTTAGCTTTAATTCTCCTGTGTCTTTTTTCCTGCTACAGTTACTCTGAACCCAGCTACCATATACAGGGTTCAGAATTTGTGAATTGTTGGATTCACAGTGTTCTTAAAAACAAAAAAAACTGTTGCAGGTAAAAACTGTTGTTGAGCAAGTAATAACTTTTGGCAAATTAATAGTATATTTAAAATGTAGCAGGTATGAATTACTAACCTGGCTTACTCCTCAATTTCAGCACCAAAAAATGGAAGGGTAGCTTGTAAATGGGGAAAAAAATAAAAATCTGCATTCTTTATAAGGACACGAAAGGAAAAGAAATCATTGTTCTAGTCCATTTAATCTAGTTTCTTTCACCTTCCTTTTGGAAAGTCTATATTGCTGCAGACGGCGAGGGGTGGCAGTGGGATAAGAAACAATCCTAGACAAACTTGTGGGCAGAGGCAAATACAGATTAATAAGAATAAATATATCTCAAGAGGTTAGTTTTAAAATCATCACGTATACTTCTTATACTGTGTCAGGGAAGATGGAGATTTCTAAAGGCTTGTACTTTTTTCAAGTATGGTGCTCATACTTTGGGGGGTTTTGCATATTTGGTTTTCCTTTTAAGGCTTTTATTAAATAAAATAATATTAGGCAGTGGTTATTTCTGAAATGGCAATTTTCATTATGTGAAAATTAAATATATTCATTTAGCCTGATGATAAAGTGTCTGTACAGCATACTGCCCACAGGGAGACCAGCTGCCACATGAATTATCTGTCTCTCTTTGCCTCTTCTGCAGAAAGCAAAGCAAAGCTGTTCTATGACTGGTGGAGGAGTCTAAAAAGATTTTATCTCCAGTTCAACGAACAGTTCTCAGTCTTGAAATGGCAATCCCAGATCTAAGTGAGGATCTTGCAGAGTTTTGGGGGTTTAATGTAAATTTTTCCCGATAATTACTTTCTTCAAATTGGGAATCCAGAGAAATGTGCCAGTATTACAGGGAGTAATAGAAATGCAAGGCAAACATTAAAAGCAAAAAGGATATTTTGCATTTCTCTCAGAAAGTGTCCCTCTTTCCTGATGGAGATCAGTCCCAAAGAAAAAGGGTTTTATGCACTTTCAAAATGCTGAAGAAATAAACTGCTGTCCAGCCAGCGACTGTCATGAAACAGTGCCATATATAGATGGAAAAATAAAACTATATAAGACTTCTTTTAGTATATATTTATATATATGACAAATATATATATAATGTATAGATGTATGAATTAACATGAATATGCTAGAGGAAGGACAAAGAATTTTCCCCATGCCTATCCATTTTTATCTACAGTAAGCTGATTCACATAATCCTAGAGACTTTCACTGCCTGCTATGGAAAAGTGATTTGCTTTATGTTAGCAGTGTGATGTGCTGTGGTTTGAATGGGTGTTTGTTTTTAAAACAATCTTGTGCCACATTCAGGCCAATGGTGGGGTGGAACAGGTCCCTGCGTATTCCGAGCGGGTCTCTGATATCAGAGCACTCTGGCCAGGACAGTCTGGTACCGTGCAAGGAGACTTTTTTTTCTCACCCGAGCTGTTGGAAAGCACAAACACACACACCCGAGAGCCGGACAGCTCACGTGTCCTCAGGATAACGAATGTCAGAGGACTCAATTGTGTAGAATTCCGATGGTTTTATTCTCGAACGAGTCCAGAGGCAAAAGAGGAAGAGGGAAGGCTGGGGGCACAGGGATATCACCTTTTGGGCCAATAGGGCAGAAGGGAGGTCAGGGAGATACAACCATCCCATGGGAAGAAGGGAAGGGAGGGGAGGAGCAAGGGAATCATGTTGAAACCAACAAACACAGAGGGATTAACATCCAAAAGTTACCATGGTTTTGGGACAAACCATACAAGAAACATCCAGGGGGTTTTAACTCTCCCACCAGCATGCTTCTGCTGGCTTGGGACTTCTCGGATTCTCTGAGATGGTAGAAACCACTCCAACAGTCTTGGTAATGCTCTCTTCAGGATTTCTGGTCTAGCTCGATTTTGAAAGACAAATCTTGGTGTTTAAGGACTTGCTTCTGGCATTTGACAGGAGTAAAAGAAAGAGTAAGGAAATATTTTGCTCTTGCACTTCTTTTTCTTGTATGGAAGCACAAAGGCCACTGAGATGCTGAATCAAAGCCACTTTAAGTGTCAGAAAGTGCAAGTAGTGAGCAGAGCCACAGTTCGAGCTGCTTACCCTGTGTAGTAGCCAGCAGTGATTCCAGACTCGGTTTCCTAAGATTCTGTGTGCACTGCCTGTCTCTTCAGCCTTGCTGGGATTGCATGAGCCAGGAGCTTCACAAAATGTTTGACAAAAAGGTTAGAGGTCTTCAAAATAGTGCCCAGAATTCCATGAAAGCAGCAGGATTGTAGTATCAGACTGTGGCTGGGGAGAAAAGAATCATTATTTGTATTCTGTTTGAAAGCAGCTGCCTCACCTGTCAGTACGAATGTAGCAGCTTGAAAATCAGCTCCTGTCTAACCAGGGCATGTGTTGGATCTGTCTTTCAGTGGGTGTTCCAGGGTTACAGAAATTTCTGTGTCAGAGGAAGATTTAGTATGAAAAAAACAATTCTTTAGGAATGCAGTTAATTGCTCTCTACAAAGAAATCTTGTTTAATTCCTTAGTGAATTTGGAACCCTCTGGAAAATTGTATTTGGATTTTTTTTTTTTAGGAGAAGGGTAGAGTCATAAATTAATTAGGAAAAAACCTCCAACAGTCCAAGTACCTGCTCCTGATATCTCCTTAGGTCAGGTTGCTCAGGTTCATGTTCAGTCCAGTTGTGAACACCTCAGGATAGAGCTCACACTCCCTTTCTCAGTTAACCTGTCCCAGTGTTTAACCCCTCTCATGTTTATACAAATAAAAAACAACAAATAAATAAGCAAACACCGAACCCCTATTTTCCTAGTATGTAATTATAATTCCCCACATTGCAACCTCTTTATTGCTTCTTGTCCTGCACACCCTTGAGAAGAATCCAGATCCATATTCTCAGTCTTGTCACTGCATTTAGAATTCAGAAGATGAAAAAATAACCCCTGCTGTTCTTACACAGTAAATAATGGAAAATGCTAGTCAGTTATCTTTTTTTTCCCCTCCTTTAATTTGTTGAAGGGGAGCTTGGACAGATTTTGTATTTCTTCTTTTTAACTTTGCACATTTGACTTGTTTTAATTAAATTTCTGATAAATTTCATCCTACCAGTTTATTGGTGGAACATAGTTTGTATTCTAGAACGATCACCTGCAGGCATGTGGGAGTTCTTGGTCTCTTTTTTTAATATTCTTCCACCCCAGTGTGGATGTAAGAGCATTACAATGTGCTCTGTTTTAGATCATAGGAGCAGTAAATTACTTTTAAGTTCATGCTGGACACTAGTTTGTTTTTTAAACTTAAAAATGCTTACTTTATATGCTTAAGAAAATCAGAAAATACTTCCAGTGAAATCATGTTCTGTATATGATGAGTTTGGTTTTTTTTTTTTTCTTTTTCTCATTATTTTTACCTATTCATTAAATTCACCAGCTGGGTAGCTTCTTTAATTTACTTCCGAATCTCTTCGGAAAGCTCTCCTAACAATAAAACTTCACCTCATGCAAATCTAAAACCAGCAGCTGACCAGAGAGCAGCTTATGGCTGACAGAGTGTCAGCCTCATGTGCAACACCTGCCTCAGCTTTTTATGTGCTGTAAACAACAAGGTGAGGAATAAGCACACTATGGAGCAATTGGAATGCAAAAGGAATTCTAATGCAGTTGCAATGTGGATAATTCAGTTTGGAAAAAAAAACCCCAAAAAACAGAGATGCAAAATAAATCAGAAAAACCAACAGAAGGAATGTTTTGTGCTCCAGATGCATTTTCCACAGTAAGGGGAAAGTTGGTTTACTACGTCTTTTAATCCTGATATATAGGTAGAAGGCTAATTAAAATTCATTTTTCTAACCACAAATGTTGCTGGTATTAGGTGTCAATCTGTTGATTTTATTTGACTTTTTTTCCAAACATGAATACTCTTCCTGGATCACAAAAAGAAAGGTTTGGGTGGGGCTTAAGTGTTCACTTATCTTAACCCTCTACATAAACTTGAGACCTCTGTATTGGTTTTCAAGAACATTCAATAAGAGAGATTGAGCAGTGGGTTGAGATCATCCCTTTGATTGCTTTAGTTCTTTTCTAAATGCGTTTTTCTTCTCATGTCTTCCAGACAGTCAAATGGGAATCTTTTTTTACAAACCAAGTGCATCTCTTCCTGTCCTTAACAGAGACAGGATGAAGAATTGAGCAACTGTTCTCACATCTGTTTGTGTCTCAGGAACCTCTGAGTCCAAAAAGCAAACGTTTGATGCGAAAGACACACACACAAAAAAAAGGGTTTCCTTTAGCCTTTTCTTGCAAATCATACATTTTGACCCATATGAAATTTGAAAGTTTTTTCCTATGTAGGTTTGCATTTGTGTTTAGATAGTGTTAGGTGTTCTTCAAGAAATGTCATGAACCTCACATAGAAAGGAAGAAGAAATATCTGCTCTGTGTTGGTCAAAAGATGACAAAATGAAAGGGTTTTGTAAATCTTTTGCTGCCAGACCGACATATTTGGTTTTGTGCATTTTTGCACATGGTAGTACACAGTCAGCAAGCCCCAAATAAAGAATATTCAAGGCTGATTCCTGCTCTGACTATCCTGATCTCAGATTCAGTAATTTTGTTGGGACTGGTGCAAGTGCCAGCGTATTGAATTTGAAATTTCTTGTTTTAACAAATACTAGCTGCTGTTTCAGTATGCTCATTTCCAAACTTTAACTGCCTGATTGAAAAGTGCACTGTGTGTACAGCATCGATCTGTATCCACAAAAACCTTGGCTATTTTTCCTTTCACCAACTTTAATTATAGTGCTTCTTTTGTTTTTCTTCTGTCCATAAAGAATTATGCCTGAATGTGCTTTTGAAGGCAGTGCTGGGGGTTGTTCTTTTTCCATATACAGATGACAGTTCTGTGTAACATCAGTTGTAGTAAAATTCCCAGTTCTAGGAGCCCCCTTGAACAAATATAATTTACTTTAAACTTATTTCCTCATACATTTGTGTACCTCCTGTGCAGTTGAGCCACATTTCTCTTTTGAATTCTTGTCCATATCAGAATCATCATTCAGGCTTTCAGTACTATGGGAACAACACCAAAATCAGTGATGTATTACATCTCAGAAGGTAGTATGACCCATCCAGCTGTTGCATATCTAATAAGTTAAAATTAACTCCTGTCTAGCCACCTTAGCAGGTGTATGGAAATAACAAAGCAAGTTCAAACTTTTTCTGGGTCTCTGTTAGAGCTCCCCATCTTGTGACAGCCTTGCAGCCTGTCACCGATGCTCACATTTCTGTTTATACCACTGGAGAGGCCATGTTGAAGAGTACAGATTATTAATTTAGGAAAGTGTTTATTTACATGTGATCTAATTAGCTGTTATTTCTCACTGAAACCTCTGTACCTCAAATAAACACGATTAGAGAGGCATTTAGGAAAGGCTGTAAGATTTCTTAGTGCCTCTCCTCAAATCTAAAAACTCTGTTTGGCGTGAAAGTTGTCTTGGGGGCAGAGGCAGCTCTTGCCCATTGATGGCATTCCAAGTCAAGTCTGGCAAATCAGTTTTGACCAATATCAGATTCTCTTTCTCGGAAGACTGCTTCTCTCCCTCTAGTGTTATATGCCCAACAACTTTTTAGAATATGGGAATTTCAATAAAAAACTCGTAATGAAGTGTAGTACCTTATTTCGGACAAGAGCCAGGTATTTCAAATTTAGCTGCTTTATTCTTACTATTATATCTGTTTTTCTACTAAAGCATTTTGTCTGAGTGCCAGCTTAAGTGTTTCCAGGATACAAAAACCCATTAAGAACTTGAGAAGCAGATGGCTTTCAGAACTTTCACTGATTCTACTTTTTAGTGTGATTTGTGTTATCTCTTGGTATTTGCTAATGAAAGTTTTCAAATAGTTTGTAAGGACCTGAAAAGTTCTAAGGATTTCTCTGTGTAGCAGTCGTTATTTCAAGGGTAGGAAATATACAATGGCAAAAAGTTGTACAAAATACACAGAATAATGCCTTTTCCTTTCACTGCAGGGTAATCAGAACATCTTGCATGCTGCTTCATATTTTAGCAAAACGTGTCTTTATATTTCTTCTATAAAATATGAAGTTCTAAATTGATCTTGGTACTTTTAACTCCAAATGTAATAGGTTTTAGTGTACATTTCTCTAAAATGTTGCCAAAATCATCTGACAGCTGGTTTGCTTCAGTTACAGCACGTGCTCTTTATAAACTTCAGGTAACCCTTGCACCTCTCCACTGAGGCTTTCCTTGGCCCTGAGTTACCAAGAAGTTTTNTAATTTAATCTATTCATCAGTTTTATTGAAAGTAATATAAAGTGACAATTAATTCTGTCATATTTGGCTAATATGTAACTCAGCTGTCATGCACCCACAGAGATTCTTTAGGGTGCTCAGCTGTCATCTGTAATTTATAATACAGTTTTGTTGAATGAGAGAGGTGAATTCAAAGCTGAATATATTTGTTTTCCTTTCTCTGAATGGAGGGGAGTGATCTGATAGCAGTCTTTTTAAAACTAGATTTTCATATAATTGTTTTGATAATATTGACCTTAGACTTTTATAAAAGCCGAAAAAAAAAAGATTCAAAGACTCAACAAAAAAATTCTTGCAAAAACATTCCCTGAGATGCCTGTTACATGCATGCTGTTAGGAAGAAGAGGTCAGAAACTGTAGAAGAGATCAGGTTGTATCAAAGTAACAACTCACCCAAGGAAATAATGATAAACACAGTATTTCATTCATGTCATTCACTGATAGTTCTGTCTCTTTGTCAACTCTGACTGGGTTTCCCCAGGTGCCCCCTCCTATACTTGGTACTCAAAATATTGAATTAAACAGCATAATTTATGATCAAAGGAAATGAATCTCCATGGAATAAATCAAATATGTCACCCACGAAGGGTAATCATCTTTCATTTTCTCAACTATTGTTCCCTCCTAGATTTCTTTCTTCTCATACTTGGGAAGTAATAGATGCTGCTTCTATATACCGTAAAAGAAACATTTCAGTGTTTTTAAATATACTAAAATTATGTTGGAGAAGGAGGACTGATAACAAAGTAGTTTTTAAAGTTCTGCTACAATGACCAACCACTATTATTTATAAAAGTTGGCTTTTTTGTTTTTTTTTTACTGTCTAGACAACTTTTCAGCACAAATAAACCAGTCTCTCATAATAATATATTTCAAGTTTTTCTCAGTGCATCATTCCTCTGTTGTGATTTTAACAATTTATGCAACCTCAAGAACAATGTCTGTAGAAGTAGCATGAGTAGCAAACCCTTTATTTGGATGTGGTGATTTATCCGATCAATTATCAGTTGGGTTGGGTTTTTGGGTTTTATGGTTTTTTTTCTGGAGGGCTGTGTAAAGGACTATGAGGTTATAGATAAAAAAAATACATTGAGGAAAAGTCTTGCATCTTATAACTCTGAACTTTCTGTTGCTATGCAAATGAGTCAAGCACAGATTGTCAGACTGTTATTATCAAACAGCCTAAGATCTGTGGTTGCCTCGTTCCTACGCGAAACCTTTTCTTTCCTGCAGAAAATCTTTATGACTCCCTCAGGAACTTCCAGGGACATGGGAAAGAGCAACACCAGTGTCATATGTGATGTAAAGGAATATTTTCTCCTTAGACATGCATTGTTTTGAGACATTTGGGAGAAGAGAAGCAACTTTGACTTTGGGCTGATACACCCTTTGTTCATATAAACGATTAAGCCACCAGGGCAGTTGCACATTGCATAATTTGTACCAACACAAGAAAGACAAATTACTGAAAAATATAAATAACTGGATGATGAACTAAGGAACTACATTTCACCTGTCTTTCAAATTATTCCTGATAAGCAAGACTCGTTTTACTGAGATCACACCACATGCTGTGTTCCTGGAGTGACAGTCGGTTCTGGCATCTGAGTGATGGCTGCCCTGATCCTCTGTACATTGCTCTAAAAGATCTCTGCTTCTTAATCAAGAAAACAAACAAACAGCCACGCCAAAACTGAGAAGAAATTAATGGTAGTGCCCCCTTTTAGAGAAGGGGAAATGAAATAGAGGATAAATTTATCAATATTTGCATTGAAAGTGCATGTCATGTTAGTCTGATTTTTAAATATTGTATTTGCATTGCTATTCAGAAAGAAAACATTGAAATCATAAATCATTTGTTGAACGTGGCAGTTTCAGTTGCTTATCCCAAATATAAAAGGAAAAAATACAGGGTGTTTTTGACAGCATTGTAACATTGAGTTGATATTCATGTTACATTTTATAAAGGCACTTAAATACCTTCCCATTGAAAGTATAGACTTCTGTGGGATTTCCAGGATAGATTGTGACTAAATTTTTTACTGATGACCAATATTAAAGTGAGATTTCAGTTTGCATCTTTATGTAGTTTTCCTTTTTTTTTGCATTTTTGTCCATTGATAAACTATCTGTAAGCCCTTCCTGTGAACACTTCAGTCTAGCCAACATTAGACCCTGCAGGATCCAGTGTGGACTGACCAAGTCACAGATGTTTTACTGAGTTTAAATCTGAAAGAAGTCTGCGCTAACAATTGCATTTGTGTCTTCTCTTAAACAAATACAGCATTTTCCAAGAAGTTACAGCTGGGAGAAGTTTGATGAGAATTGACAGATATTTTCTCAAACGGAAAAATTTCCAGCAAAATTTCAGGTTTCCCTTTCCTAAAGCTATTCAAAATTCATAATCTGTGTTCTCTTAGAAGTGTTTCCTGTCTACTGTGTTTTCAAGTATGTTTAGCTTGGGTGATTTATCAATCTTCACTTTAAATTTCTACATTCTTGTAGATAAAAATTGATGAAGCAGAAATTGTTATAACTTCTAATTCGGTGCCACTAACTACAGAGTAAGGAAACCTTTTTCTTCTCTTGATTTATGTCTCAAAAACTGCTTACATATTTTGTATACAGACGCATAATTACAGCAGGTTTCAACTCAGAATATCTTCACACATGTTAATTAGGACAGTTATTTTACTGTAGTATGATTACTCAGACCTTTATGTGTCTGTTAACTGAAAAGCAAAGATGTGATCTTTTTGTCAAGTTAAAATATTTGTGGTGATTTTCGGTAATATTTTAGATGAAGAATTAATTACATGATCGGATTGTTTTGACATGACACGTCTTGCTAGATACTTGACAGATTACCATGGATGTGAGCAAGCAATTTATACAGCTGATAAGAATTGGGTGTCTTACTCTGTTAACAAGTGTGGTAAAAAATTATTTTAGAAAGGAGGTGACGATCTGTTTGAGGAGGAGATCCTTAGCTTGCTTCCAATATCACGGAATTGTGTTCTGCCACACTATAGAACAGCTAAACAAGAATGGAATGAGGTCTTATTGGAAAATAACTGCTTCACTTGAAGTAAAAGTATTTAAAATTTTCTTCCTAATTTCCCGCTACATTGAACCTGTGATTTCTGATTAGAATTACCTTAAGTGGAAAAAAACCCCCACAACCTAGTAAAAGGTGTAAAGAGTGTTAATTGACCTCTGTTCAAATCTTGCTCGTAACTTGATCATTATCAACGTGATTGCTATTGGGCAAAATAATTCTTTGGGTCTTCCCACTATTTTTTAACTCCATGCTCTGGTTTTTCCTCCAAGTTCCTGAAGTGAAATATTACAGATTAAGGTTAGAGATTTTGTATGTATTTCTTGTATGGCCCTGGCTGTATATTACCAATTTATATCTTAAACTAGAAAGCTTCCATTTGGTAAGATAAGGCTGTTAACGCTAAATTGTTTTTTTAACTAACTTTGGATTTAACAAAGATTCATTGAGAAATAAGGATTTCAGTTTGAAAAATTGAAAAAGTCACTTTGCCTCAAAGGACATGCAAGTGCTCAATGGAGAGTAATGTAAGAAAGTACATGATGCAGTGAAGAATTTGATTTTTTTTTTTAAAAAAGCAGATGAACTCTCAGAACCACCAGAAATACCCATCCAACGAATGTATCAAGAAATGTGCAGTAATGTTAGAAACAGTTCCACCATGATTTTTATGACTGCAGGTGCATTAAAATTATATTTTTAGCAAACTTTTAGTCACTGCAGTTTGCTTGCTAATAAGTAGAGTATTCTTTTGAAGGTAAGGGAATGATAGCAAGCTTCATTACTCCTAAATTTCCTATGAAATCTGATGTATAATTCATGATAAAGGGTCTGAAATTCATACCTTGCCTTAGCATAATTTCTTTGTTCTTCACAAGGAAGCTTGTCAACATCCCGATTCCTCACTTCATTTAAGTTACGATTTTTTTATTAAATTATAGATATGAATCATTCCAGTGATTTGTTATGTGAATGGGCATAGGCAATTATTGGAGCAATGGCTAGAACAAAGACTGAGAGAACTATTTTCCTCAACAAATCAATTGAATTGGCTGGGAAAATTTCTTTCCCCAAAAAATACAACCTGTGTCTTTCTTTTGTGTTCCAGCTTTCTACAGGAAAAAGAAGCATAAACCCTGTCTGTTACTGGTTTGCTGCTTTGCCACCATATTTTCTTTTTTTGTCATTTAAAAAATCTTTGTAGAGTAAGTCCTTGTTTTTCAGAACACATTCAGTTTTTCTAAAGAAGGAATAAAGCTGCAGAGGCCAAATAGATGGATTGAGTTAAACCGCTGGTGTTTGGCACTTGATCACTTAATACTCAAACTGAATTGCAGAGCTGTTTTTCCTCTTTGATGGACAAGAGTGGTAGTGTTCTAATTTCAGACAGATACAATCTTTAGTTTTATTTCCTTGATGTTTGAAAAGTATCTGCTTTAATAGATATAATCTCAACTGTATGTTTCAAGTGCTTTGAAAACTGTCTCTCTCTATGGAAAATTTATTCCTTACTCAAATTTTACTTCAGTAAACATTAAGTTTTTAAATTATGCTTTAAGTATATGTCTGATTTATACTATAATTTAAATTGAAAAAGACACATTTTGTGGTAGTTGGCTGAGAGCTGGGAGTGAAGGTGGATGCAGAATGTTCCATCAATTGAATCACAGCAAAGGAGTTTATGGGAACAACATTTCTTGAAGAGCACTGCTGGCAAAAATAAGCGGTACTTTCTCATGTGAATTCCATTAAAATGCCTAAATAATTTTCTAACTGCGCTTTTGAAATAAGTGCCAAAGCCACAAATAGCCAAGTTTAGACTGTGTCTGTGATAACAGCAAAATTAAAGATTAGGTGTTGGTTCCAAAGACTTTTAATCTTGTGTTTTTAAGGATGTTTTGGAAAGCTTCTGGTATTTCTGTTCTGAATTGCAGATAGGAAGCACACACTGGATTAAAAATCAGTGTCATATTCAGTACTCCATAATGGGCACCACCTGTAATATTTTATCAGAGGGAAAGTGTTTAATTCCTTTTGCTTGTATTTGAAACTAGGATATAGCTTGTGTTTTTCTGTAGATTATAATATAGGATATGTCGAGTGTCAAAAGTCTGCATTTCCATGTTTTGGAAGGTTTCAGAGTTATCTTTATCAGTTTCTTGTCCCAAATTCAATTTCAGGAAAATTCATATATTTTATACATAATTATTTTACAGAGGAAAAGGAAAGATCAGGCAGGGAGAATGTGCTTGCTATGATTTCAGTTGGTAAAGAGAATAGAGAATTCCTAACCTTTCACATTTTAATTTTTATTAAAGTATAACAAATACCATATTGCTGAAGCTATAATTATAAATATTCTTTTTCTATAATTATTATACTGGTGATGAATTTTTACATCTTTTGACAGTAATAACGGTTATGAGTAATCAGTCATTTTTGTAATGAGAGACTCTAGAGCAGTGGTGCTGCTCCTAATTTGAAATTCATGACACCAAAGAATGGATGGCGCTGTTAGTGTCTTTGGTATTTACTCTCCTCTGTCAAAACCCTTCCACTTCTAATGTTCCAGCATTCAACTAAAAATCAGAATGGATAGATGAGATGAAAAAACAGAGCGTTAATAGCAGTTCAATTAAATCAGCAACTTTTAAGAAATTATTATAGACAGAAGATTATAGACAGTAGAGACAGTTTTTATATCCCAATACCAGCTATTTCAGTTTGCTGGTTACAGCTGGCTAGATAATTTATTTCAAGGAGGATCTACAAAAAATCATTCAATTTTGTAACAAAGCCTCACCATTTGAATTTCTTCATCAAATGAATTATAAATGAAGTATTTAAAATTTCTTTGCAAAGAATCATAGTCAATTTTTTGGGCTTAATGTCACCTTTCAAAAGTCTATAATACCAAAACAACATGTTTAACAATGAGAAATAATGGTATAAGAAAAAAGCCAAGTATTTTGTAGGAAAACTCCAAGTAAAATGCTTTTGACAGGTTCAGAGTGTGTTTTTTGTTTTTTTTTTTTTGGAAGTGCGTTTTCTCTAAAATCAACCCATTTAATGTAATTTTTTTTTTTTTTTAATTTAAGCTGCACTTTATTTAAGACTGCTCTTCAGTTGTTCGTGACTCCTCCTTTTTTCTGTCCCAGCATCTTCTGTAGGGTATTTAGACCACACTGGCTTTTAGTAAATTAGGTATAAATGAGAGTTGCCACGTCCCTTTGGCTGCCCACTGGAGTGGAAGCAGTGTCACCGTGTCCCGCTTTGTCCCTTCCCCATTGCCCCACGGCTGGGCTTCTGCTGTGCCGTGGTGCAGACCTGTGGGTCTGCAGGGGGTGAAGCTGGAAGGGAAGAAGCCAAGCTGTGCTTCAGGAATTCACTTCCTGAACATGCCTGTACCCTTCTCTGCAATGCCTGCCCGTTGTTTTTGAGCAAACTCCGATCTGCTCTTCATTCTGGGCCGGTGCCTCCCTGTGCGTGCTCTCTCTGGGGGCTGTGATGGAGTTAAAGGGAATCTGCACAGCACAAGGAATGGGATATAATGCGTGGCTGGGGGAGATGGGAATCTGGAGTGATAATCCTTGAAGGCGGTGGATGACTTGAACAGTGTCAGTCTGGTGGCTGCATCAAATGTAAGCCTGAGGAAACATAAATAAGGGAGCAGGGATTACAGATAAGAACTTTGGGATTGGGAAGGTGTAGGGCTAGGACAATTCCACAGGCTTGGGATGCAGCCTGGATGGGGAGACTTGAGGCTCCCACACTGGCAGGAGGGAGCCTCGTGCTTCCCTTCAGTGACTTTCTCACCTTTTGGGGCAGACGGAGAGAAGCAGCGGTGACCCAGTCTCGGAAGGAAAGGACTCCATCCCGACTGATACTGAAGCTGCAGACAGTCTGGGGAATATTCCAGATGCAGGATCATCCCATGCTAATCTCTCCTTTGCTTCCTTTCCTAGGGAAGGGATTTGGCAGGGATATGCCTAGGCTGAGTTTTGTCTACCAAAGCGTATTTGGGCTTCAGTCTGGTCAGAAACTGCTGGTGTGGGAGCTGTGATGATCTGTTTTTCAGGGCGTTAACTTTCCACCTATCCTGTAGTGCAACTGATGTCAAAGGCACTGCAGAAGCCAGGCAGTGAGCAGCAGCAGAGGGTTAGTGGGTTTAGAAGGCTGTCCTCAAGTCAGATAAGGGTAAATATAGGTAGATACTGCATGCTAAGAACTTCACAGAAACAAAACAGAGCATAGCTCCATTCTCTTTCCCATTTCTCTGTTACTTTAGAAAAAAAATGAAATTACATTGTCTTATTTTCTTGATTCCTGCTGAACTTGCTTATTCTGTGAAAAATGATGGTTACTTTTTTTTTTTTTTCGTGGGGTGAAGTCCTACAAGCTTATTCTGAAGACATCGGTTGTCAAAATTCTTGCTGGTTTGTTCATCTTTTTCAGATGTCTTTTTTCCCATGGGAACTTATGCTTTTAAGTATTTGTTTAACGTAATATTACATACTCCTAGAGCTTTAATGTTAATGGTACCACAGTTTCTATCAATGGATCCCTCTCAGGCCACATACAATTCTACAGTTTTCACTCAGAGTGAAATAATACAATAATAATGCTACAATAATAAAAATTAGGATTGTTGTCAAAAGCTTGGAAATATTTAAAAAATAATTTAGAGGATGTAATGCACAATATCAGTTTCTTTTCACTCAAGTCCCGATTTGCAAATGTGAGTGAAAGATTGACTTTACGTTTCCAGGGATGATTAGCTGCCAGCTCTAATCAAATTGAGAAGTAATTAGCAAATCAAAACTTGATTAGCTCTTTGCTTGATTTACTAAAATTACAGTTTATGCAGTTTAAATGATGGGGGAGGGGAAATGTCTCTCCTCTGCATGCATCCCACTGCTCCATACGGGAGGAGGATCATTGATGCTGGTGCTCAGCTCTCAGCTCCCCAGCACCAGCCCTTGAGTGAAAGCGATGCTGGAGATGGAAAGGCTTCATCCCTCTCCATCTGGGAAGCAAATGTGTTGTGAGCAGCTGTGGAGAGTTGCTTGGGATACAGGTGACCCAGAAAACCTGAATTTTCACTGCCTTCAAAGAGCCTTTCACTGTGCTCTTCTTCCTTGGTGAAGTGCTTCAGTGTTGTTACACAGTTATTGAAATGTGGAGCCCGTGCCTGTGATTCTGCGATGAAATAAGCGATCTAATTGATGCGTGCGCTGTTACAATGCAGGCAAGGTTGAAAGTGACAACAACTCATCTTGATGGTGTGAAAATCCAGTTTTCATCTCTGTCACCTACTGGCTGTGGGACATTTGCCTTTGCTTAATATCTGTTTTTCCTTTCTGTGAATCTTATATTTTGTTCTTTCACCTTGTGGAACTTTGAGTTTCTGATGGAAAAATAAATACATCTGTAATCTAAAGTTCTCTAATAGGTGCCCCTCTAGCTACACAAATTCAAAATATTGGATTTTTGTCTCAATGAGACAAAAAATATATGTTTTCTTGAGTATGCAGTTTGTTACACTCTTTCTTGTCTGTTTTGTCCTTGAGATTAAATGGCTGTAATGCTCTCTGCATTTACATTGGGACCAAGACACGTTTTAATGCATCTTTTATACTTGAGTCTTATTTGTTACTGAAGTAACTGCAGTGGAGAGCTTCTCAGAATTAATTTAATGGCAGAATTAGCAGGCAAGCTGTAATCCCATTGAAGTACCTAAAATCTGCACTTTTTGGAGGTAGCTTTATTGAAAAGCAAGAGGTTTAAAACAAATTCAGAACAGAGTTTAAGATGCTATTTTTTTTTATTCCATGAAACTGCCATGCCAATATCTTAAAAATAAAAGATACTATTTAATTAAACAGAAGACTAGAGAGATAAGCCTAGTGATATTAGAGGACATAGTATTGCAGAACTGCTGATATTTAGTGTGCCCAATTCTGCTCTTAAATGCTAAGTGTGAAACACTAATTAAAGCAAATTGAATCTTCGTTGTGTTTGTATAACTGAAAGCTAAATGGGTTTCTCATATAGTCTACATTTCAGAGTACATTCCAGCAAAGTTGAGGAAAAAAATGGATGCTCTTTTCAATGGGATTTTTTTCCTTTAGTTTTTAGGGCACTTTATTTTCAGACATGGGTTGTTTATATAGCAATTTAATATATTGAGTATTTTTGCCTCAGGCTGCAAGGTTGTGGCATGGCAGCTGATCTATTTTTCTTTTGGATTAAGTATTTAATCCATAAAATTTTCCTTTCTCTAGGGGACCTCAGTAGCTTTAAACATTACTCTTGGGCTTTCCAGCTCGTATAGACTATTAAACGAACTGTTGTATATTTTTTATCGAAAGCTTTATTTACTTTTTCTGAGCTCTCAGGAACTGCACTGTGCTTATTTCCCCTGATTCCCTCCTCCTGCAGACCCGACCTGCTGTTAGGTACAGATCTCCTTTTCCTGCATCTGCTGATAAGGAAGCCTTTTTTCCCATTGGAATGAAGAGTTGTCCCACCACCAGCTTGCAGGGACTGTCACATCATCACAGGATGTCACCTCCAGTGAAGCACAATTTGTTCACCCTCAGCTAAAATGTGCTGTTGGAGGAGGTAGATCCCGAGAGGAGCGCAAGGAGTCCTTGACAAGCAAAGCTGGTGGTTGATGGCTCTATGAATGGGATTATTCGATGTGTGCTGAGATAGGCGAGGGATTAAGCTGATCTCTCTGATGTCCCAGCCAATACTCGATGCAGGTGCCTGATAGCTGGAACTTCAAGCTGAGAGAATTCGTACGCTTTGAAGGGGGAAATCAGACTTCATGATTTTCAGATCAGGTTCTTAAAAGAATAACCAGGAAAAAAAAAACACCCCACCTTTCCTATGTAAAGGCAATGTATCTGTTTTAACTCTGTTGCTGTCAAGGCTGATTTTAGTTACAGAAAACTGAGATTTCATTTTAAGGGATGTGGAGTTTGGTTTTTTGCTTGGAAGTGTTGTCATGGGAGAGAGCAACATTGGATAAAAATATGTATTTTTCAAAGAAGAGAAGATATTGTTTTGACAGTGAGAATGAGGAATATGTAACTGAAATTTTAATTTTCAAAACTATTTGCTATTAAGCATTTCCTCTAGGTTAGAGTATTTGCTTGTATTTCTAGCTGCTTACAGTTTTTAGTCTGAATTATACTGTTTGCACTCAATCTTGTTGATAGACTTTTATTATAGAAAATTTTCACCTTTTTTTAAAAAAAGGATTATTGTAAAAGCTTTGGAATGAATGTCATTCTTCTAGGCAGCAGGTTTATAGGCTGTGATCGTATATTTTTTTCAAGTATATTTTTGTCTCGTGAGTGTCTTGGTTTGGGATGTTGGTATCACTGAAAGTTGCATTCTTTCAGGCTGACTTTTGGGATTACTTTCGTGTTTAGGTTACTCTTTTTGAGTGAAATGACTGTTTTCTATTCTGTTTGTACTGGGACAATTAGCTTTCTTCAGAGCCGCCCATATGGTGCTGTGCTTTGCATTTATGGCTAAACCAGTGCTGGTAAGAGAGCAGTGCTGCTGTTTGAGTTGTACAAAACCCTGTTTTCTTCCAGCCCCACACAGACTGGGAGTCTGGGCATGGCAGGAGGTTGGGAGGAGCCAGCACAGCAGGGCCCAGCTCACCCAGGGGATATCCTGTCCCACCTGTGGTGTGCTCAGCCATAAAAGCTTGGGGCAGGAGGAAGAAGGGACATTCGAGGGAAGGCGTTTGTTTTCCCAAGCAGCTCCGAGCCCCTGCTTGCCTGGGAGGGGGTTGAACAGCCGCCTCCCTATGGGAAACGGGATTTTGCTGTTCTTGCACACATAGCTTTTGCTTTTCCCTGTTAAACTGCCGTTGTCTCATTCCATGAGTCTTCTTGCCTTCCTTCTGTTTTCTCCCCATCCCACAAAAGAGTGGAGTGAGCAACAGGCACGGTGGGAATTTGGCCGCTGGCCAGGGTCAGGCTACTGCAAAATGATGGAGGTGAAAGAAGCTGCTCTCATTTTTTGGCTGAAAGGATGGTCTTTCACAGGCCTTGAGGGGAAATTCCAGGTCCTTTCCCGAGTCTCCAACTTTTTTTTTTTTTAATTCTACTATGATATCCATATGTACTTCACAGTGTAAAGTTGAGTCCCCCTTCAGAAAATTAACCATAAATTAACCATTGGCAGCACCAGCTGCAGCTGTGAAAATGTGCTTGGGGAAAAAAAAAAAGGTCTGATCTGTTCTTGCTGGCCCTCAGGGAGCCACTGCTACAGCAGTGCTCTGGCAATTCCCTGGTACCTTTTCCCTGCCTGTTCTACTGTTTCAGTGGGAATTCTTTGTGAAATGGCTCTTTGGTATACAATCCAGGGTTAGGGAAATGCTGAGCTCCTATTTCTAAGTGTTGTGTTAAAAGACTAATTGTAATGGCATCCCAAGTTTTCAATTCCAGCAGTAGTTGAGTAGGCAGATAAAAGTCTGAGAGGTTTTAACCTTACAAACATTGAGTTTCAGCAGATGTGATGCTGCTTCGTGTTGTGTGTTGTCGTAATTAAGAAGCATTCAGAGGCTGCTTTTCTTTCGGAGATTTCAGACATGTTCTTGTGATTCAAATTTTGGTGAAGATCGTAACCTGTGCTCCAATAGTATAATTAAGGTAATTGACAAAGGTAAAACTAGTTTGCAAAGTTAATTAGATTTTTCCATCTCCTCACTTTCAATTAAGCTTGTTGGTCTGATGCATTTCTTCCTGTTTAATTGCCATTATTTTTACAGTGTATACAGGTTGTAGTAGTGCGGTACTCAGGTAAATAGTGGTTATTGAAATAATCATGAAGCTGAATTATTTTTTTCCAACTTATGATTGCCCTCCTCTGTTTGAGCCAGCAGAGTTTTATAATTAACATTTACTTCATTTATGTAGCGGTTTTGATTTGTGCTTTGAAATACATTAGGTTTTTTGTTGTGTGGGGACTTTGTTTTGTTTTATCTTTTTCCCAGAGAACAAGAACACTACTGTATTGCAGAAACAGATATAGCACATTAAAACAACTATAATTACTGCAGATGATGTATTAAGAGACTACAAATCCTTTAAACTGTTTATGGATTAGGGTAGAAATTATAGCAGTGCTGAATGTTAAACCTGACAGTGTCAGAAAAATGTTTATGGCTTGGGTAACACAGCAGTATTTAAAGCTGGATTTCTGCCCTGCAGATCATACAGTTCTGTCAAACACTTTTCGTGGGCAGCTATGTTAGGATTCAGCTGAATAATTCACTCCTTTCAGAATATGTATTGGTTTGCAACACCATTGATAAATTTATTCTTTTGATTGTCATGCAGGTGAAAGGAGGACAAATACAGCTAAAGTAAGATTAGATGCAGATCACAGCTAGTGTTTATGAAGTATGTATAAATACATATTTTAAAACCAAAATGCTTGTTCAGCCTGTGTGTACGAGCATCTGTCCAGTCCCTGCAATCATCAGATACCAGAATCACTTGGTTCAGTTAAATACTTTGCAGAGAATGAAAAGTAGAAAAGCCTAGTTCTCTTGAATTTGATGACATTTGTACATTTTAATGAAAATGCATAGTTTGACCAGTTTGAGAACTGAAACAACAACTCACATGGCAATATTCTCCACTGTGCTCTTCCCTCCTGTATCTTATACCTCAGGAGCCTGGATTTGGCTTCCCTTGGTGCCATGCTCCTTTCATTTGCTCCACCTCCTCTCTGTGGCGGGATATTTGCCCTTCCATAGACCTCCACACACCATCCTCATCCTGAGCACCCCTGGGCAGTGGCGCTGTGGCTGGGGCTGTCCTGGCTGTGCCACAGGCTGAGCAAATTGACTCTCAGGGTGTTGCTGCCAGCTGCAGTCCTGTCATGTCACCTTTATTCCTCAGGAGTCTGTGGGCTGTGATCCTTGCTGTCCCATGGGACCGGAGGTGGCTCTGTGCTGGCAGTCTGGAGTTCTCACAAGGGGTGTGAACTGCTGGGCAAATTAATTCTTGGCAGAGCATTGTATGGCTTGAGATCCTAATGGAAAGCACAGCTCTATTGCTCCTGGTTTATCACTATTTCATTATTTTATTTTATTTTTTATTTTATGTTTATTTGGCTTTCTGTTGTTTCATTTTTTAAACCCTTCCAGTCCAGCTCCCTGAAAACTTACAGATTGCTGTCGTGCACATTGGTCCAGGAGTCTGGATATGTGGAATTTAATAATTGTGTGGTGAAAGCCCCTTGATTTTCCAGTAATATGCCCATTCAGTTGTCTGAATCCAAATAGTTTCTGAGTCTAATCTTACCTTATACAAAATTATTTGTTTCTTTGAGACCCGTCCTCTTCTCCCCTGCAAGGTGATGCAAGAACACCTAAGGGCAGAAGATTTTGCCCCTTATAGGCATTTGCAGTGAAACATACTTGTTTAAAATGCTTGAGAGTTGGCTATGCAGCTAGATTTGCATTTCAGCTCTTTTTCAGTGAAATCTAAGGGTCTGGTTTGCTTCTTTATTCAGTAGAGAACAGAAGACACTGCACAAGACCATAGGAAGGCTGATTGGTTTTATATCCATATTTCCCTAGACAAGATGGACGAAAGCAGAAAGCTTGATGTTTTCCATACTGATGTATGCAGAGATTTTTCTCAGTGACAATGTTAGCATTTATGGTGATCCATTAGGCAATTGTCTTGCTTAATTATATGTTTCAACTATGTCTTGACATGTCAAAAATATTTAGCTTTCATCTTATATTTATTCAGCTTTCTGAAGGACTATGATCTTCCCATCAGGAGAATGTGCTGGTCAAATTAAAAGGACCAAAGACAGTGGTTGTGGAAAACAATTTGGAAGTGTACAGTCTGGAGGCTTTTGGTTTATAGGGTTTTCTTGTTTCCATCAAATAGTTTTGGCCTTCCGTGCCAGAAAGCTACTAGAGAGTCCTCACGGAATTTAACATACGAATAGGAAGAGCTGGGAAACCTTTGAAATGTTTGCAGGCTTTCAAACTCTTCTTGGACGGCAGTGACAGCTCAGAAGTGTTGATCTGTGGCATGCAGGAGATCCTTAAATTGAGCACTTTGTGGAGTAAGATCCTAATTTGTTTAATTCTGGGGTTTGTGGAGGCACAAGGGCACATCTCCTAGGCGTGGCACAAGTACCTGTCCGTTCTTTTCTGCCAATGTCATCAGCCATATCTGTTCAGCTTTTTTTAAAGCTGAATTAGTCACGCCGCATATCTGCGCTATTCAGATGGCTGGTTTTGTTTTCTTTATGGTGTTGATTAGACGATAAGTAGGGTCTCCATAAAGATCAGGAAAATGAAAAGCATTATTTCTCAAGCAATCCCCATAAAAATGGAGCTGCAGGGATTCTGAGTACTGAGTCTGGATGCTCTCAAACTGTACTGCAGGTAATGCATTGGTAGATCAGGCTGTTTCTTTTGAGGGAACAATAAATGGACTGTGCTTCTGGGTCCTGCAAAAGAGACCGTTCAAAAGATTCCAAACAGAATATTTTCTTCCCGTTATCGAGATATCAATGTGTTTACCTCACTTAAAAAGGCTTATCAGTGTGTGATCCATCGACTACTTTTCCTCAGAGTTTACCTGGCAGACACTGCTGCTTTTTTATGGGTTGAGGGAAGGAACACCAGCTTCTACACATTCCTCTGGTGGTTTAGTTTATTAGGGAAATGATGCATTTAACACCCCTACAAACAAATCGGCTGTGTCATGGGATATTAACTTTCTCTTGCCTGAATTAATGAAATCTGTTTGAGGATATTTTTTTACCCAACCTCAAGTGCCTTAAATAGAAGGTTATTTTCTGGCAGAAGAAAATGCAGTTCACAGATGCAATAAACTGCAAGGTCTAGTGACTGAACCACAAAATATTAAAGCTAAAATGATGTTGCATGTTAATTCAGAATTTTCCTCTATGGAGTAATTCCACGGCAATCAGGCAGCCATGTCAATATTTTGTTTCTCTGTGCAGCAGTTTTAGAAGAACCTAACTTCAAAAAACAAGGCCTGGAGGGAGGGGAAAATAAGGCAGAAGGGGATAAATCTGTCAATTTTTGGGAAGAAAAATGCAAATATCCAGAAAACAAAGCCTTAATTTTGGTTTTAACATTGCCTTCTGCACCAGCCACTGCCCAGGGAACCTGTGTAGCAGAGAGCTGGCTTCTTGTATTTCTCATTGATATTCCTGAGTGATTCTCATGCTTGTAGGTCAAGTAAAAGGTCACTCAGCCAAAGCAGAAGAGAAGATGCCTGTGAGCCTCAGGTTAGTGCTGCCTCTGGAGGTTTATATGTCAGCCACTTGGATTTCACTGTATACCTTTATTTAATACTAGAGCTGCTATGTAGTCATTCAGGAATTAATGAAAACTGTGTAAACTCTTGTAAATACTCCAGGTGTATCATGGTTTTGATGTCTGCGACTGTTCTCAGTCTGAAGTTTGAACTGTAGGAATACTGTATATCTTTGTTTCTTTCTCAAGAGCTAAACAGGAGATTGCTGATTTAAATATCAGTCTGAAACTTGCTAACCAAATTTCCTTGGGAAAAAAACAAACAAACTAACCACCAGTTTCCAATCTGAGTGTAAAGTATGAGATATCAGCAAAGCCACATTTTGACTTTTTGTTTTGTTGCTGGCCATATTGCGCTCTTAACACTGCTGGGAAATAGATGGAGCAGTCAGCTGCCAGCAGAAATCTCCGAAGGATAACTCATGTTTGCTTCCTCAGCTGCTGCCAGTGTGATATTTTGGAGTTTGCCTCTACAGGAAAAGGTTCAGAAAGGGTGTGAGAAGAGCAGGTGTTAACAATGACCGGTTTGAGTTCTATTCTGTGGAAAATCAAGCCCCCATCTCTTAGATTTAAAAGCTTCTGCATTAAAAACGCAGAAAACATACAAAAATATAGGAGAAAAGTCAGGCTTTTAATCAGTATTTGAGAGATTTAAGAATAGCCTCCACTATTGTAAAAGTACAGTGAATTTTTTTACAGTGAATTTTAACTAACCTTTTCATGAGCATCGTTATTCACAAGTACTTTTAACAAACTGGGAAATAAATTAAAAAATCTCTGTTTATGTTGTGATTATGAATAAATTCGAACTGATTTTTTTATTTTCTTTAGTAACTTTAGGGGCTCTAAGTACTGACTGAATGGAGAGCAAGAAAAAAAAAAAGGCAAAATAATGGAAACAGAGGAAAGCTAAAGGCTGTCTGTGTTCTAATGTACCATTGCAGAGTTTAGGTTTTGATGCTTCCACTACAGAATGAAAACATTAGTATCAGTGGAGAGATTTCCCTCAAGTATTCCTGTAATGGTATTTGCTGTCCTTGGGAGGTACAGACTTCTATGGGAAATAGGAAAAAGAATTATAGCTGTTAGGATAGAACTGCTTAAGGTGATGAGAACTGTCTTTGCCTTTGCTTCTTTTCCAGTGCTTTAAGTCCGTTATGGAATTTCTGTTTCTTTGTGTTAGCTTTGTGATCAGGATTTTTTTCTCCTCATTCTGGGTTCAATACAGAGAAAAAAAAAAAAAAAAAGAAAAGGAAATCCAGCTTATCTGACAATTATTGATATCATATTAAAACGAGAAGGAGGAAACATAATAAAGTAGTACACAATTTTGGATCGCCTACAGAGGCTCCATATCTCAGTCTTTCAAAAATCCATCTTCAATTTCATTTGTGAAAGAGGATTTTAAGTATCTGGTTTTTTTTCCCGTTCTCTGGGTTACATCTAAGCGAGAAATCATCCAATATGTTTTTACCTCCGTTGAAAAATCTTTAAGCCTGCTCTTTCAGATGTACAGAATTTTGAAAATCAATTAGATTGTTGTCCTTGTTAATGAATAACACCATTTTGGTATAGATGTGCATTGTATGTGTTGTATGTGTTATAAACTTATTCCTCGTTGTATCGGCTCAGATTACAATAATTGCTGTAAAAATAAGATACATTTATGGTTCAGTAAGAAAGAGGATATAGATTGTACACAAGATGGACTTCTCTCAGTTTTTCAATTACTTGGATTCATTTCTAGTTTGTGTTATTCTTTTAATAGCAATGCTTGTTTTCTGTCATTTCTGTTAGTTCAATTCTAGTTTTCCTACCATATTCATTAAATAATGTTTATTTTGAGTTGTTGTTCGTCATGACTCTTATCCCCCTTAATACAAAAGCCTAATATTATATTTTGACCTCTTATTAGTATTCTTACCATACTAAATAGAAGAGTATTTCTTCAATAATTGATAAGATAAAAAATGTAATGTTCTGCAACTACCTCATTTTTCCTCATTTGGCTCCCTTATAAAGATGCTGTGCAGCCATCTTCCTAAGCAGAGAGCACATTCCTTGCCTAAGGCCAAAACAATTATCTGCCATCATAAAGAAGTTAAACCAGTGTGGACGAGGGGGAGGAAAGGCTTGAAGTGCTAGTTATGAATTCTAGCAACAAATCTGCAGGAAAGTGAAAAGAATCCGTAAGGGAACTCTTGAAAGCAAAGCCATGTCCCATTTGGCGTAAAAAACTCGGGGCTGCAGAGTTAGGACAAGCTGAAAGGGTAAGCGTGCAGCAAGGTCTTTGCATGTTTGCTGTTTTAAATGACTTGAGAAATAGCTGGGCTGAAGATAGACGTGTTTTCAGATCTCTCTGTGTAGTTAGACATTTAAAAGGGTAGCATTGCCAGCAAAAAACTGTGTCTTGATATATCATGAGGGAGTATTTTGGCTTATGAATCAATTTGCCCTTTACTGGTTTAAGTTGCTGTGTTATTTTCATTTCCTTTTCGGCTACGGAGTTTGAAATAATGCCTTTGTCACTGCTATTAGACATAGGCTTGTATCTTAATGAGCAGTACTTTATGAAGCAGCAAAGTTACCAAAAATACAGTGTTGCTTTCATCCATATGATTGCAGACACTGAGGCCTTAAGAAACATTTGTGTTCTCGCACAATTTGTCTGCTTTCCTTTAAGCCATGTATAAGCATGCCAATAATTTTATTTTTTTTTAGAGGCTATTTCTCAGGGGTCCATTAATTTTGGTGTCGCATAGCTGATCTCGGGGATAAACTGCTTGTTTATGGATGCTGAATGTCTAAATAATCAAGAGACCAGAATATAAAATATTCTTTTGTCTTCATGACAAAGAATTTTATTTTTTTCCATGGGATAGAAAGTTCTCGTATGAGCATAAATATTAACCGTTGGCTACATTGTCAGCTAGACATAGCTTTTAAGTGAAAATATTTAAGGACTCTTAGAGGTGTAATAACGATAGTGATTTAAGTCAAGTTTAGAAGGCTGAAATGCAGGTGGTTGTTACTATAGAAAGTACTCATGAATGAGGTTTTTTAAAGCTGGGGGAGGAAGGGATGGGGCAGAATTAAAAGCTTCAGTTCAGCTGTATTGTATCTAAAATACATATATATGTAAATACATAAAAATAAATGCTAGACATCCATAACAAAGGGCCAGAGGAAGAGGCTGATGACATTTTAATTTGGACACAGCAGAAAAGAACGAGAATAGAGAGGTAGATTGGTGAGACAGGTGCCCAAAATTGATACATTCACCGATGTTATATGAGTTTGTGGGTGGGATTATCCAGTCGTGAGACCCATGTAGAGCACTGTGGTCTTGGAGAACCTTGCAGAGACCTGGGGGGAAATGAGGAGGCTCTGATGAAGGTCCCTGAAAAAAGAAAAAAACACAAAAACAACACAAAAAGAAAATGAAGCAGTTAAAAAAAACAAGGGGTGACACAAGGGTTTTTTTTAAAAAACCTGAAATTTAGATTAGACTTCAAAAACTTGAAGCCAAGTGCCACACCTGGAATTGAAACAAAATGGGAAGGGGTAGCAATTGGTTAAATCAGTGCAAATTATTTGAATTTGTTCTTTAAAGTTTTTGAAAGAACAAAAGGAAGTTTGAGAGGAGATAAAGACAGTAGTTACCTAAATGTTTTTCTGTCAAGACCACAGACACAAAATATCCTTTTTCTGGGGCTGGAATTAGACTCTTCAGTGGTTCTGTGCATTCAAGTAAAATGTGTAAGGAATGAAGGCCCTGCCAAGGAAGTATTTTCTGTGGGATTAGGAGTGAGTTTCATGTTTTTAAAGTAATAAATACTTGGGGTTTGTTTAATTTAGGAAGCCATAGGATTATTCTGAATTTAATATTTATGTACCTATAATAGATTTCCATAATTCTTTTTATTAGCAGCATATTTTAAACACAGCCACTCTAACTGATGTAGAGAATCTTGCTTATATAATGAAAGGATATCTCTCTGTAACTTGGCTATGACTAATAAGAAATTTGCTTGTTTTCCTGTTACAGTGTTTTAAATAACCTCTTAAAATTCAGTTTCACTGGGCTTTGCCAATTTATTTGTAAGCCCATGTGATAACTAATAGGTTATAAATATAAAGCAAACATAAAAAAAAAATTTCAATTCTTTTTTTCTCTTCACTTTTTAATGTGCTTCATAAAACCATCAATAATGATGAAGTCCAGAAATTGTTTTACAAAGTATTCCTTAAGGTTCAGCTATGAATTCATTACTGATTATTCTCTAAACCCTTAAAATCTCATAATTCCTAGCCTTTGCATTAGGGCAACATACATATATGGATATACATATCTACACATAAATATATGCATATATGTAGCATTCTGAATGTGTAAAATATCACATTCCAAAGACAAAGAGTACAAAGAAAAACATCAGCTTTTCAGTCTAATACTTTCTTCCCAAATGTGAATGCTTCAGCAATGTCACCTGGAATACCTCAGATATTAAAAAGTGAGAATTTTAGAAGACAAATATTGAAATATTGAATAAATGTAAAATGTCTGTAGTTTTCATCCATCAGGAAAAAGTAATTTGAAGTGTGACAGTGATTGAATTTTTAATATGCACTTAATTGAATAAATTGTGTTAGTGTGTCCAAAACGCACGTCAGACAAGGCAACAGGTACAATTATATCAAATTTGGTTACAATAAATATTTCCCAGCACCATAATACAACTGGCATTGTCTAAGCCTGTTTTTTCTGAAACTCCTGCTGCTTTTAGAACTGCCAATGCCTTTTCACATGAGGTAACTGCACTGGGTTGTTTACCTGAGATTTCGACAGCCATTTTGCACCAGAGTTGCTGGGGCAGATTTCCTGTTTTTAAAGTCGTTGTTTGGCTTTATATCTTAACAGTAAATGTTTGTGAGTTTTGCATACTTTCTATAAACTGGTGAAAACCTGTGTCTGAAGCACTGTCCCTTCCTTTCCCTTTCTCAAACCTGGTGTTTTGCTTTCCAGCTATTTCAGCAGTTTAGGGTCATCATTACCATATTGTCAGGTCACCAAGAGTTCTGGTTTTATGGTTGTGGGTTTTTGGGGTTTTTTGGGGTTTTTGTTGTTGTTTTTCTTTGTTTGTTTGTTTTTGGTTTTTTTTTTATTTAGTACTCCATTTGCAAATTAAATTTCATGTGTACACATGAAAATTACCCCATCATCTAGTGCTGTCTTGGGGCACGTCATCATTTTCTGATGATGTCCGGTTGTTTAGTACCAGAGCTGGAAATGTCAGTTTTTCCTTCCATCAGTGCAAACCCTATTTTTTTATTAATAAGCACGGTGTGATTGAGATGCAACATTAATTTACATGCCTTTTCCAATGTTGCTCACTTAACACAGGGAGAGCAATCTCTCCTACAGACCAGTGCAGAATGCCAGTGGTGTTCCACTTGTAGGGAATGGAGACCTGATTTGCTCTTTCACTGCACTCGTAGAGGGAAGCTGAGTATTTGCCCAATTCCTTTGCCCCTCATTAAGTTTTCCTCTGTCAGTGGACAAAATGGATCTGCTCCAAGAAAATTATTTTCCCCACCTTCGAGGAGGAAGAAAAGAGCTATGATTCATTCCTCCAGGGGTTCGTTAAAATGCATTTTATATGACTGTGGCGGTTAAATATTCCTGTTTCAGTTAGTGAAAGTTCATACTGCCTTTGGAAACTTCCAGGTAATAAAAATTTTTGCTCTGGAAATCCTTGTTTAGCTCTGAGTATGAAGTTCAAAGCCTTTTATTACAAGCATAGTGCTCCTGAAGGGAATTTGTTGGAGTTCAGAACAAGGCTCTGAAGAATGCAAAACTCCTTTTGTTTAGTGGGCGAACAACAGGTGGGGATTGTGTGTGACCCCTCAGCCCAAGCCTGGCCAGGATCCCATATCCTGGCTGCCATAAAGCAGAAAAAAAGATACCCTACTTGTTATTTTAAGCTTGTTATGATGAGCTAGTTTGCAGAAGAAAACATAAAATTAATACCCAAACTAGGTTTTATAGCTTCCCTCCAGCTTCTGAAGTGTTTGCATAGAGATGAGAGTGTGATATACGTTTTCAACAGTCGGCTTCCTGTCACTCATAAATATATTTTTCCTGAGGGTATTCTCAATCAGTCTATCTTTTTACTGAAAAGTTTTTTTTGATGTCTGAGCAGGAATGTCAGGCTTAGTCAGAAAAATCTGCTGCCTGTTGATTTTGATGTCAGAAAGAAAAAGCAAACTTCTCTGTAGATGCTCTTAACGAGTCCATCTGATAGTTTTGGATTCAGAGGTCCTAAACTAGTTCGGTATGAAAAGAGAGCCATGAAATTGGGTCTTTGGTGGAGATGGATTTTATTTCTTGAAATATAATTGGGTTTCCTAATATCAACTATGGATGATAGCGCCAGTGCAAATTAGAGTTTGAATTGCCTTGAGTAAAATTGTGAGAATATCAATGGCTACCTCCGTTTAGTTTTGTTTTTTTTTCTCACAAATATTTTTTAAAACTTAACAAAAATATGTTTTTAGAAAATGTAAATTGCAAACTGCTTTAGGTCATGATAGTGATAGTATTCTCAGGAATGTTTCAGAATGAACTATCAAGTGACTGGAGCTCCTAAATGAGTAGTCAATTTACTGAGAAAAAATTCAGATAATTTACACCATACTATAATATTGCAATTTTGGTTAAATCGTGTGGTTATTCTGTGCAAGTAGTTGTCAAAGATTTTGTATTACTAAAATCTGCCTTGAATCTAAGGTCTCCTTCACAGGAAAAAAAAAAAATCAATTATATACTCTAAGTAAGAATCCCTTGCCAGTAGCATTTAATATCACCTTTTCTCTAACTCTAAGCTTATATTAATTTTATACTCAGTGAAATTTTACACAGGCTGTTGCAACTGCTGGCTTGCTGCTACTTGTGGTGTTCCAGTGGAGAAAAATCTCTTTTTTTTGTCTGACCTACAAGAACAAGAATCAGTAGCAACAAAAATTTTCAGTGACCAGGCTTTGGTTACTGAAAATGACACAATTTATCTCACTACTAGGTCTTATAAAAGTTTGGTTTAATGAAATAATTAAAGGGCTGTGTACAAGGTGGTGCCAAAGGGCAGGAGTTGGTGTAGGCACAAACGGATAGCATTGAAGAAAAGGCAGAAGACTGGAATTTCTTAGGCAGGAGATCCTGGGAAGAGTTGAGTAAGGAGCTGAAATCGGAAGCATAGTTCTGTGACATCTTGAATAACGAAATAGGCAGCCTAACTATGAGATTAAGATGGGAATTTATTATGATTAGAATTGATTTCACACACCTGGAAGGAGGCTTTGCCCTTAAGGGAAAGAGAAATTTCTGTATTGAAATGTGGTGGAAGCAGAGTGTAGGTATTGCCATTAGAAAAAGGTCATTCTTTCCGGTTTCCTCATGTCACTGAGAGGCAAAGCAAAGAGTGGAATTAATATTCTGAGCCCAACAGTGTTTATAGAGCTCATTGGTACCACATCTCTTTCCACTGATCAGATGGCTTTTCACTTATCACAATGCATCAGTGTTCAAAAATTAAAAAGTGATTTTGGACCCATTTGTTGTCAAACTCTGGTTTCACATGAAACATATTCAGACTTGAAATGTGAAGAGAAATGTTAGACAATTATGCCATTACCATCTCCTATTTCTTACTAGTGTGGGATTTATAAAATAGTGACTAACTTGTGAAGTAATAAACCACTGCTGCCATGTATTTTTATTATATTCTCATCTTCCTCCTCTTTATATTTTATGAGTAAGAGCAAAGCCAATAAGCGAATTGATTTACCTTCAATTTGTACATCATTATCTTTTACCTGATTTCCATCAAGGAGTGTGTTTGGGTCTTGCCCTAATTTTGCTGTACTAAGCATTCCAGAAAACACACACTGTGGTTTCTCCATTCAGAATTTTTGGGGCAGAACTATGACAGATTTACTTGTTCTGTGAAAGAGAAATCCTCCTACCGTAGCCTGTTCCCTCGATGAATTTTACCCAATAAAATCTCTTTCCAAGCCGTTAATTTGCTTGCTGTCCTTTTATTATTGGAGAAGTTTCACTGGGGCCTAGCTGTTAAGGCTCTGATATTTTACTGCTTTTTAGTATTTCTTAGTTCCATTTATCTTTTTTTCTCGACAAAAGATTTACAGTTGGACTGTAGATAGTCCCTTACACTGGCCCTGCCTGGGGTGGAGTTAATTTTCCTCATAGCAGCCTATGTGGTGCTGTGCCTTGGATTTGTAGCCAAAACAGTTTGTTGGCTCCTACCATGCAGTGCCTGGTTTGCAGTTTTTTTCATTTTACTCCAATTCACTTGGGATTTGGTTTGTTCGCTTGTTTTTTCTTTCCTGAAATGCTTTTATCTGAACTCACATTTCTTTCTTGCCTTTGTCCTTTTTCTCTCCCCCGCCCTGCGGGGGAAGAGTGAGCAAGCAACTGGATGGAGGCTTAGGTACTGCTTGGGGTCAACCCATCTCACCGTTCTTCAGGCACCAGGTATAAAAGATGTTCATGGTGTCAGAATCTGGAAAATCCATCCATCTGTCTTTTCCTTGGAGAGCAGTTTATCCTGCAATCATATTGAAGAACAAAGCATATCTTTGGTTATTCGGTGGTGTCCTTCATCTTACTCGTTAAGGTGGCTAATACATTTGCCTTGTAGTATGGTCATTTGTTTGAATAAATGCCATCATTATACTGATTAATGTCCTGCCTTTCATAAAACCCATAAAATTTCCTGTCTAAAATCTCAGTGTCCTATCTTCAGTGATGCAGAGCTACCATTTTTCATATTTAACACACCGAAAATCAGTTTGGAGAAAGAACTGAAGGAACGGAACAAAGTTTTAAGAAAGTATTTTATTTTTTCTCAGGAGATACTGAAATAAGGCCAAAAGGTCATGCAAGAATCTAGGCAGCTCCTTAAATCTGGGTGGCAGGGGTTTCTCCCTTATTTCATGGTGGAATCATGATGGAACACCCATGAACTCACTGGAGGTGGAAGTGCCCAGAGCAGCTGAGCACAGATTTTGGCAGGTCTGAGCCAGGCTGCAGATTGAGGCACACCGTGATTGATGTGAACGTGGCACAGAGTTGTTCATGCCCCATTTTGCTCCCTGTGATTCTCTCCACAGAGCATATCTGACAAGAGCTGTGAAGTCTAGTGTGTTTTTTTTAATCCAGCTCTCCAGCCGTTCTGCACTAAAGGCAGCTCTGGAGTTTAGTGTCAGTAGGGCCAAGGCTGCCATAACCTAGCAAGAGAGGAGTGAAAAACAACTCCAAATGTGTCTTTGAAATGCATGTAACAAAGGGGCTAAACTGTTTACATCTCTTTACATAAACAGGTATTGTCAGATCATCTGTGTGACATGATAGGTTATGGCAGTTTCAGCAAAGAGAATTTTCCTTGATCAATTTGTTGTTTTCTGTGGAGGGTAAGATTTTAATATTTTCTGTCCCTTCTCAAGGACTTCTGCTAAGGACTCAGCCCTGAGTCCTTGGTATCTCATGCCCTACTTTCTAGTGTCCAAATATATAAACGAAGAGAGCGTTTTAGACGGCATCTGAACTGTTTTAACTTCAGTGGATCCTTACTGGCCTACAGTTCTCTGTGATTCTTTGTTCTTAACCAGTCCTTTGAGCTTTCGTTTGCTTTTGTAGCACAGTGGGACACCTGGGTCTCATGACTTGCAGATGCCAGCCTCAGATGATTTTCCTCCTTCAGGGAGTGGCTGCTGTTTCTCCTGGCTCGGCCGGCGAGTCCGATAGCTCGGACACGGGCTGCTCTCTGCAGCTTCTCCTTTTTGGGCTCAGCTCCGGTGGTGCTGAGCTCCTCCTGCCCGTGCTTTGTCAGCACAAGGCTGGAGATGGTTCTGCAGAGGTGTCAGTCAGATTTTGCACGGCAGTTCTTGCTCCTGCTCTCCCTTGGCTCAGTGCATGGGCTGAGGTGCTGTCAGCACTGCTGAACGTCCTGTGGAGCTCCTGCTCAAAGCTGTGCGAGCTCCTCTGTCTGCCAGAAGGACAGGGACACCCATTCTGGAACATTTCCGTGCTGTTATCTTGGAAAGCTGCTCCTCAGTCTCCAACACTGACTAACCCCACTGCCTGTGCTTCGCTCGTGTTCCCACTGCTGTTCTAAGGATGGTGGTTCTTGCACTGCAGTGTGTTTTATTTCTTTCCTCATTGCTTCTCTCTAATGTGCCTCTCTTGTAACGTGTGTCTACATTTTTCTGATGAAATTGGAACTCTCTGCTCTTTCAGAAAGGGATATATATATATAACAGAATGATGGAATTGGGTACTTATTGTGATAATAGCTACTCAATTAATTATTTTTTCCTTCATGAAAAGCCCTTGGTTTTATCTCCGGCCCAGAATATGGTTTCATAAATATTGCTGACTATAGTTGTCCTGAGGATAATAAATATCCCCCCTATTTATTGAAATAGGGAGATATCCTTGTTTGCTCCCTTAAGAATGGTGAAGATGTATTCTAGATCATATGGTTTTAAGGAAGATTACTTGAAATTTCAAAACTTCATAGTCTGAAAATTAATAGTCCTATGATGGATTCCTTTTCCTGAGTAGATAACCTGTTAGTGGCTTTGTTAGTGGCTCTTAATTTATGCCACTTACTTATACCTGTTAATTGTTTTGTAAATATCTGTCAGTGAGAGTCTGTATTTTCCTCAGATTAAACAGCTTTGAATATTGTGGTTTTGTGAGCTAGTATCTTTGTTATTATAGTTTGCAAATTAGTTAAGTGTGGTAAACAAATTCAGGATGGCATTTTTTACATCTTGCATTGAATTTTGTCTCATAAAAATTAGTTGGCTAAGTGCAGATATTAAATAATTTGTCAAATTATCATAAATAATTCCTGCTGCATGTGGGGATCATTTAGGGATGTTCATACATGAAATAGTGTTTTTCATAAAATTATACCATAAATAAATAATGGCACTAATAGCAGGTCCATATGAAGAAATATCAGTCATGGTCAGTGTTATTACAGTGTGTTCATGCAAGTGGCAGAATTGCATTACAAATGCTGATTAATCTGGGAAATAAACTAATGGGAAAGCACAAAGCTGAATGTCCCTGCAAGCATATTTTGGTGAGCTTGTGATTGAGTCTTGCCCACTAAGTGCTGCAGGTGAAGTGAGAATTGCTTCCACGTGTGACGTTGTAGTGATGCTTAATGAGTGTATTGGGGTTTTAGTCACTGAAGGTGCAATGAATTTCCCAGTGTGGGAATCTGCTCTCTCTAAAGACGAGCTTCCAGATGTGTCCATGTTGTCGGCCTTGCACAGTAGTCATTGAAGGGGATGCTCTTGAAAGAAATGCAAAATGCTCATTATTTTCATAATATACTTTTAATATCATAGACATTTTTTCTATACATAAATTTTATCATCCTTCTTGTGGATAGTTAAAATATCAGATTCAGCAAACTATGTTTTTCAAAGTGCAACAGCTTGTTTTAGCCACTCTAGAGTTAGAGAGATCCATCATATAGTACATGATCCTCTATGCTACAAATAATGTTTGTAAATAGAAAGCATTCTTCAGCCTGCTGCCACTGTAAGTGGTATAGGTGGCTTCAGCTTCCAGTGAATCTGATTTTTGTCAGGCAGGAGTGAAGGAATAGCCCTTTGTCTCCTGTTCTAACCATTTTATTCCCTGTGCATATCTGATGGACATATATGGACAGGCTGACAACAGATTTGTTATCTGCAGGCCAGCAGAAAAATTAAATAATACGAGTAGGAGTCTAAAGAGGAGTGAGCATACAATAAAAAACTGACAAACCCTTAAAAAGGAACTGAAGGAAAAGGGGAGCTGTTTGATAATACTGGGCTTTGTTGGCTTAATTTTTCTTTTTTTTGATAGAACAAATATTTAAACTAAAAATCCATATAAAGTGTTTTGCATTCCTAGAACAAGTGTACTTTTTTTTTTTCCCCTCTGATGTGGTACTTGGAAAAAGTCTTAAGGTTTATTCATGCATTTATTGATTTTTAACCTCTGGGCTAGCTGAGCAGTGTAAAGGAAGTACGACCAACAAAATGGGGATGTGTACTTAAATGTAAGTTGTTAATCCTGGGACTGGTGACTTTTTTCTGGTCTGAGGATCCATGTGTAGATTTTGCATGGAGGTGCTTCCTCTGCCTCCTGACTTGACAGGAAACTCATCTATCCTTGGAGTGTTGTGCTTCCTAGTAATTATTGCAAAATGTTATTACATTGTTTCTTAGCTAATATAATACTTGTTTTTCAAATAATAGCTGGTTAAAACACTCTTACAGGAAACAGTTTGTTATATAAGACACAACATCTACAGAGGTAAAACGTACACTTTATTCCTGAGTTTTTCCCAGTTTCTACTCAACGTTCCTTTTACAGGCATAGGGGGGAAAAGAAGTACATGAAGAGTTGCCAAAGGATTTCAAGAAATAAATGAATGTTAGAGATGAACTGGTGTCTGTTGCTTTTGATAATTCTGTAGTAGCAGCCTAACTAAGCAAAGGCATGCTAGCTATATTTTTTAGGCTTACCACATTTGTCAGGTGAAAATTGATTTATAAAATATGGACTCACCACCACTTGTATTTATTATTTTTGTGCAATTTCTCAAAAGTTTCAAGAATGTCATGGCCCCTCTTCTGTAAGGTAATTTTCACAACGTGTCCAAATCACTGCAATAATACATAGAAAAGGTCAGATTTGAACATAAGGTTGGTGTTTTCATGCTTTGATACTGCCCTGGCTTCCTCTGATAAGAGTTGAAGATATTGTCAGGAAGCTAAGTAAGAACTGTGTTCATTTTATTTATTTTATGTTGCTTGGACCTCTGTTTTCTGCCCTGCTCATCCTTGCCCTCCAAAGAAGAATAAAGAGAAAACTTTAGCCTGTCTTGAGTCAGTCTCACACTTCTCATAACCGTGGGTAGGGCGAGAGCTGCTGGAGCCTGAAGGGAGCTTCCAGGCCTTGTTCAATCTAAGCTGAGTCAAGGATTTTGTTAAGGGGTTTTTTTTATCTCTCATTTGTTTGGTCACTATTGAATCTGAATGTTATCGCATTTTTTGTTGGTTTTTTTTCTTGATCCATTTACCAGAATAGCCTCAACCGTATTTATTCTACTTATTTCATTTGTTCTTTTCTTGTGTTCTTCTCTGCTTTGCTCTGTAGTAATCCTCTACTGTTTTCTGTTCCTTTTTGTCAGAAATGCCCTTCTTGTTGCCCCAGTCATACATTTTACACCTTTCTTGTAAAGAAACATGTGCTAAGGGTCTACACAACTTTCTTGCTGACTCGGTTCTCTGGTGCAGCATTTCATGCAGTTTGATGTTGAGACCATGCAACAGACATTTCTGTAATTTCTCTCTTCTTTCCTATAAATTGTTATTGAATGGTGGAGTCTTCAGAGTCCTTAAAAAAAAAAATCTGTATATCAATTCAAAAATATGTTTGAGGAAATATCCATGTCACCCACCCATATGCACAGGTTTTAAAAAATCCTCTAATAGTTTAATAGAGTGAGAGACAGGTTTCTTCTAAAGGGCAAGTCAGAGAGGAGGCCTAAGCTAAGACTTCTTCGTTTTTCCCCTGATTGAGACACATTTTTGTTTTTTGGTGGGTTTTTGTGTTTTGGTTGATTGGTTGGTTGGTCATTTTTTTCCCCTGTTTTTCTTGCTGGGGTTTTTTGGTTTGGGTTTTTTTTTTTTTTTTGAAAGTCACTTATCTCAGTGGGGTGACTGAGTTTGAGTAGCATAAACACATCATGCTCCTCTTTCCCCATGTTTCCATCCTCCTAAATGGTCCCGAGCACCTCCCTCCATGGAGTTACCCTGGATGGGGATGAGGAAGAAGCAGGACAAGGCTGAAGCAGGACCATGAGGGCACGAGGAGTGTGCTCAGTGCTGGGAACATCTTCACACCCAGCAGCACAGGTTCCCAATCTGCAAAGAAAATAAGCAGATTCATCTTGCATCGATTTCTGCAGTCAGGAGACTTTTCTGTCAGGTTCCAATATATTCCAGGTGCTTAATCAATATCGTTGTTAAACTGCCACCCATAACCATTTGCAGGGATATTTTTCTTTGATTTTTCCGACTTACTCACATAATGCCGTATGTGTCTTAGTGGATTAAAAATTGGAAGAATACATGTGTAGATGTTTTTGATGAATAGGATCTTTAGTAGGAATTTAATAACCTCTAACATAAAATATTGATCTTGTTCTTGCTCTTATAAATTCCTTTCAAACTAAGTTTTTTGGTGGCTTTGTTTTTTGGCTTTTTTTGGTTGTGATTACATGGAAAGACAAACAGTCTTACTACCTGTAATCGAACATGTGCCATGATGCAATACAGAGTTTGCAGCCCTGAAGGTCAGGAACTTGAAACATTTATTAGTGCAAACTTTATTAGGAAATTTATTAGGAAGAGAGAACATGCCAGGAGGGTGCATTTTTAGAGAGAAATGGAGCAAAAGGGAGAGAATTCATGACATTTTCAATACCACAGACCTTGCAAGTGGCTGTGGAATGAAGTACGTGGATGAATTTTAGTAAAAGCATTGGCAGCAACACTAAGAAATACTGGAGTAGTTTGTGTCATGTATACTGTGAATCATTTGATGATGAGCATAACATCCTATAAAATTGCTAATAAAAGGCACTGTTGAGCAATGTTGTGTTCTGGGCTGCTGCTACTGGTCTTGGTGCGGCATGAGAAGGGTCTCTGGGTGTGTCTGAGGTATTCTGGCTGGATGGAGTCAGCCTTTGGAACAGTGCAGAGCACATTCTGTGGTAAAAGTATAGCAGAGTTTTTTTGCCATTACAGCAGGGGGAGAAGGTGAATTTGTTGGTGTTTGCTTTGTTATTTTCTGCATCATGGAATGTAACTGCTTCGGGCCTCTGCAGCTGTAGAGCCTTCCTGGCTAAGTCTTGCCCTCTTAGCTAATGGAGCAGAATTCTCCATTAGCAGTGCCCAAAACGGCTTGTTAGCACCTTTTTTTAATTGGGTACACTGAGGAATAGTTTGAGGGTAAAAGCACTGCAAGACTGTTTAGTCCCTTGGGTCTTCAGATTGCCAGACTCTTGGGTTTGAGATGCCTTGGTGGTTGCTTCTTAATGTCAATCACCCTTAACATAAGCTAGTTCGCAATTTCATGTCAAATGAATAAGCAATTTAAAAGTTCTAACCATGGAGAACATAGTTTCAATTTAATGGAGCTAATGTTGTTCTTATCTCTTTCTAATCTACTGGAACTGTGTATCATCTGTCTAATAAGCTGTTTGTAATGCAAGAGAAAAGGCTGCTCCTTGTGAAAAATCTTAATTTGCAGCCAGAGGGGGAAAAATTCCATCTATATTGCAACCCCACTTGAGGTTCTGTGCCTATTCAAATCATAATTCCATCAAGAATAATATCTTTAAATCCTAGTATAATTCAGGGATGGCTTTTTTTTTTTTTTTCTGCTAAATGTTTACAGATCATGACAATTAGTAAATATTAGAAGAACTGTAATTGTATAGGGAGATAAAATATTCTTTTTCTACTGGACCAAAAGTCCTATTAGTGTTTCAATGTACACGATATATCATTTATTAATAAAAAACCCAAACTGAAGTTGAGAAGTGCAGACTTGAAGATAAGTTCATTGCACATAAAATGGAACATCTCCAAGAAACTGAGATTTTTGAGTTCCTCTGGCACCCAGGACTCACTGTCTGGTCCCAGTGTTCAACTACCCTCATGGAGAAAGTTCTTTTTTTTTAATTATCATTTTATTCATGGTAAATACATGTTAATTTTTTCAAAGTCTACAAACTGATTTAATACAGGATTTTTTTCTCTACCTGCAAATTAGAGGAAGCTCCTCTTGCATTTTATGAGGAGCTTAATCAGAGTCACAGAACTCCTTGAGTTGGGACTCCTTGGGAGTTGTCTGGCCCAACTCCTGGTCAAAACCCGTTCAGTTGTGACACTGTGGTCAGAGGTATAGGAAGTTAGACTCTAAAAATAAGTGTCTGTTTTTCTTCTACATTTGAAATAAAAATAATTCATTATCTCTAGAATAAAATGAAATAATCAGGTGCTACAACAGAAAATGTTTTGACCAGGCTTCTGAATTGCAGTCACATGGAATGGAGTGAACAAAGCTCTGAATCTGGGTATCTGCTGGAAGCTGCCTTCTATAATCCTAGACCTCTTAATAATTCTGCAGGTCACTATTAAGCCCAAATTGATAAGATAACTATTAATCTATTAGAAGTAAGTCTATCATTATTGCTTTCAGCAATAAAAGGGAGGTGGGATTTTGGATTTGTTGTTGTTGTTGCAGATAACTTCTTTTAATTCTCAAGTAAAAAAACAGAAGGAACTGTTTCACAAAAGCTCTTAGTTTAGTTTTCTAATTTTGTTTTGTTGCTATAGTTGAGATGAAAATTCCTCAGGAAGAAGGTGAGCTCCTGTGATTTTGTTTTGGTTTGGGGTTTTTTGGGTTTGGTTTTTTTTTTTGTTTTGTTTTGTGTTACTATGTGAGCTCTGAATATGAATATAACTTGGATTCAGAGTACAGAAACTGCAGACAGAGTAACTCAGGCACATTCTGCTGCTGTGGCTGCAGATGGCAACTTCTGAGAGCCTCGGGGGCATGGGAGAATATTGAATCTAACTTAAAATGCATTTACTCAGGCCCTTGTTATAGGGCTGCTGCAACCTGTTTGCAGTCAGCACTGCTGCTGTCACTTGTTGGTGCGAGCAGACGGTGCCAAGGGTTGAGGGAACACACAGCCTCGCTCTCAGGGTGAGCAGGATTCCTCTGGCTGCTCCCTGCAGTAATTGGAAAGAAAGCAGCCCTGTGCCCCTTCTCAGCAGCCTCCCTGACAAATTCCGGTTGCATCTCGGGAGTCGGGGATTTTCAGCTTTGGCTGCTTAATGATGAATGTCTTTCCGGTGGCGGTGAGGGGAGAATCGATAATGCAGCCACCTGGATTCCAGGTGTGGGGCAGCTGCCAGTGACTTGCAGTTCTTTGCACGCTGTCCTTGGAATTATTGCATTGCAAAGTGCGAGAAATTCTCACCATGAAGTATGACATGTTCCTTACCTACTTTATTGGCTTCGTGTTGTTTCACTCACCATTTCCTTTCGGAGTGATGTTTGCAATTTTTGGGAATATGTACCTCTGGGGCTTAGTGGTTTCAAGCAATATTTTTAAAATTATTTTGCTCTTTTAATTTTGGTGTGTGTATACATGAAAATAGGTGCCTAAAAGTGATCAGGATTTGACATCATATTTTTTGACACAACTCCAAAGTTCTCTGTTTATAACGAAGTACATGATGCTAATAACTTTGTGGGTTTTTCTTGTCTTTGTAATAGACTTCCTGTGAAGTATTATGTTGTCTGGAGCCATAATTTTCTCTGCTAAATATGTGGATAATGAAAGGACAGTCAAATTTTCTACAATTTTATGACTTTGCACATGTGTCCCTCCTTCCAGGTTTCCTCCTTTTTATTGTTTTTGCTGGATAAATGGCTCATACTCGTGTTTTCTGAAGTTTCAGTTTATTGAAGTATCTTGGCACAGAGAAAGATGTAGAAATATTACAGCAGGAAATAATGCATACTCATTGCACTGCCCAAATATATTTTAAAAAATGGAAACAGCCACTTCCATACTGAGTCAATCCATGGAGTTCTGTGGTCTCTTATGCTTCCCTTGGCAGTGGCAAACAGGTTCAAAGGTGGCTGAGTGTAACACAGCTCACCCAAGACTTTACATTTACGGCAGGAAGAAAATGCTATTAGTAAGAGTTCATGCTGGACTTGGGGCCAGAGGGATTCTATTTTATACCCTGAAGCATGAGATTTAATTACTCTTACGTCATTGTCTTTGCTTACAAAGCTGCCACTGTTGTTTATCATCAGAAAGTTATCCAACCCTTTTGAAAAACCAGCTTTAATATTTGTCTCAATGAACTTTCACAGCAGTAACTCTGTAAATTAATTAAACGCTGCCTTGGAAATTGGCTCCTTTTTGCAGTTGCAAGTTGAGCATGATTTCATAGAAGCAGAGTTTTCACACTCAGGGAATGAAGTTCAAAAGAAATTGGATAGTTTAACTATGCCCTTCATTATTTTATTATACTTTTTTCCCAGCTGATAAATGAATTGATCAATTACATGCATTAAGTGGGCTTCATCCTCCTATACTCCCCAGCCTCTCACCTTCTTTTTGGACTGTTTCAGTCCAAAATTAAACATGTAAAAATCTATAAATTATAGTAATCTTGTGATCTGTCTTAAGTTGCTGTGTTACTGATACTATATTTATGATCTGTCAAAAGTACGTTCTTCTGAAGCTAAAAATTTAAAGTTAACCTTCAATCAAATTCGGCAAATTCACTGAGTTAATTAACATCATCTTAAATATCTCCTGTTTGCGGATGCTGAAAGTTTCAAGTTGTGTGCTATTTTCGTTTATTTTTCTAATGCTAGCGTTAATTTCTATTTATGAGACAAGCTGTAGATTATATCTGATAGCTGTTCAATGTTCCTGATATTAACTGCAGTGCATATTTTCAGATTAAAGATGTGGGGAGAGGCTAGTAGGGCTTTTTATGAGAGTGAAGTTACAGTTAAGTACAATGAAGGAATTTAGGTGCTAAGTAGATACACAAAGAGAACTCAATCCATGACTCCAATGCAAAGGAATTGGTTTCATCTACATCAGTTCCTTCATTAAGACTCTCCAGGTAGTTTGAAATGTACTGGCATAAAAGGGGAGAGGGGGGCACAAATTCTTGGGAGTTGGACAGAGGAAAGGAACAGTCACTCAGATTTATGGTCACTTAATTCAAAATGGTCCCAGTATAAAAAGGCTTAGTGTTAAAAAAAAAAAAAGTATGATGTCAAGATGATTATCTTCTGGTATTTAATTCTCCTTATTACTGTTATACACCTTTATGTCTTTAGTGTCTTCTCCAGTGCTTTGAGCTTCATGTTTTTTAATCACCTGGGATTATTAATATAGATTTTCATGGAATTTTGATGACTGTGCACTCAGCGTGGCACTAAGCTTGAACAGGACCTTCATCTGTCTTTCTTTCGTATGTATATGTAAGAGAATATATTTCTTAGATATCACAAAAGACCCTGTGTTCCTCATAGCAGGTGCTTTAACCCTTCCAAACATCTCGCATAACAACGAGTTTTCCACGCTTGGATGAGCTATGCAGCTTTTAGAAACTTAGTTCCCTGATCAAACTAGATGCTACTTCTCCATACATCCCTGGATTTTAGGGTGAAAGTATGAAATGTGGCGTGGCAGTTTTGGCTGTAAAATCACGGCATTGATGGCCAGTGATCACCTTCCTTGGAGGTTCCCTTTGAGTTGGACTGGTTTCCAGCAGAACTGGTGTGAGCAGCAGATGGACCACATGTGATACCTGCCAAGAGACACAAAATCTCATGGCTGCTTGCTCTGTTTCTTAGAGATTCCGTTTTATTACATTTTTCTTGTATCAACTCGGTGAGGCGGCTGTTTGCTGTGACAGCGTTGGTTGTAAATCGATTCCTGGATCTTATTGTGTGACTCATCACTTTGTCTGGGTAGCAAGTCTTTGAAGAAATTGGCTTTATTTGTCATGAATATGCTCTCTGATAACATTTCTTGGTTAATTTATTTTATCAGTCGTCTATAATGTACAATAATCATCCATCTTGGCTGCTAAGTATATAATAATATGTGCATGTGACTACTGATAATTGCAGCATTACAGGATGCTGAAAAATGCAATTTCACCTAGCCAAGGCTGATATCAGATTATGCAGGTTATTCTAGGGCTATTTCCTTTTTTCCATTCATTTTTCCTAAATCACTGTTATTTTTCTTTCAGTAATCTAATGGTATAATTATCACTTGATTCATAGCTTACTAAAGTCAATAGAAATATCTTTGTCATATTCAGTGGGTATTAGACTTTTTTTAGCCTGAATTTTTCTTACATGCATACTTTTTGGGTAAAATACTTTTCCATTTGTTCATGCTGCACAGGCCAAATTTTTTTCTTTCTTACCCTTTCTCTTTGAATGTCAGATTACCATTCTAATTGAAAACCATATTAAATCAATTGAAAGACTAACTGTTTTCTTTTGCTTGGAAGACAAAACAAAAAGGAACAGAAAACTTCCATCATTAAAGGAAACAAAATGTTAGAATCACAGAAGGATAATCTATGTTGACTAAAAATGTTAGCTTTCAACAAATAAATGTATATATTCCTATGACTTATTGTAAAGGCATGTTTTCATTGCTTTCACCAAATTTTCTGATCAACTGGCCTTGAGATGTACTTTATTTGAATGTTACGTATTTCAGCCTACGTAGAGGAATGCTTGGTAGTGAAAATAGCTCTGGAATTATTTGCCACATGATGAAATATGGAAGGTCATGCAATATTGCCTAGGTGCAAATGATATTTCTGTATTTCTGTTCCTAGTTACTCTATTAGAAATGCAGAATAATAAAAAAAAACCAACCTGAGTCTGATATGGATTTAGGATTTGTATGTTTGCCATAAGTTGGTTTAAAGCCAAATATTTATACTTGTGTTACTTTCTGGTTGACAGCTTCTCACAGAACTGATACCAGCATTTTACCTTGAGTGACATTTTTTTGTTGGCATTCTTTTTGTTTCTTTGAAGGGAATCTAATTTGAAATTACAGTTTTAAACAATTTTCAGCTTAGAGTACTTGGTTCTCAGTGTTGCTTGGTAGGCATTGTGCTGAGTGTAGAAGCTGTTTTGTTTTTCTTCTTGAAAGCATTGTTATGAACTGAAACTTGTCAAAATAACAGTTAACCAAAGAAAACACTGTGGTAATCTCTCTTTTTTGTGTTCCTACTTCAGTTTGGGTTAAAGCAGACAGAGAAGGAAGGGTGAATAAAATAGTCTTCAACTAATGTTTGCGTAGGATTCAGAAATTGTACTTCGAAGCATCATTTTTTCCATGTTATTCTTTTTATCCTAGAGCTGGTTTTTTTTCCTTAATGGGAATCGGTACTAAAATATACAAGAATGAATTTTACTGTTGATGTGCTGCCTGGCAGTTTAACCAAGTATTTATGTGGCTCCCAGGGAGGCTTTGCAGTCACCTGGTTCTGGCCTGAGTAAGCAGGACCAAAAGTGGGAATTTTCAAGCTCACTTGGATACTGCCACAGAGCGCTGTGGCTGCAGTGCAGGCCAGACTTCATAGTGAAATGAGGGGAGAAAATAGAAATATTTATCTTTCATGTGTTAACAGGCAGGTTAGCAAGGTGCTGTGTCTGTCTTGATCCATTTCCTGACTTCAGTATCGTCAAACTCCATTTAGGTGTTTAGTTTTTGTCACTTTCTTCTTAGGCAGACCTGCTGCGCTTATTCAGAACGTTCACGTTTGTTGTTCGCCTTTTTTTATTTGCCTGTTTACAAAACATCACTTACCAGTTGTACTGTGAGCATCAAAAGCTAAAGTAGGTGTACAAAAGTACATTTCTGAAAGTGTAGTTTTAGCTGGGAGGATCACTGGTTAGCTGGTTAACTAGAAAAATGTAAAATTGCTGGGGTTTGCCCGAACAACACAATCTTTTTCTCCTTTAAAAAGCAAACAAAACAAGTAAAAAACCCAACCTTTAAACTGTTAATTTCTGTTGTGTGCACAAAAGTTACGGCACTGAAGTATTTGCTTTACATGTTTTACTTTTATATGTAAAATTCAATCACGTGCTTCACAAAGTTCAGTTTTATAACACTGTTAATAAACTATCCAGTTATTCTGATTAAACTTTCAGTCAGTCACTATTTTTGCTCTTGCACTGGTACTGGCTGTCACCATTTGATAATCTGATTTTGCTCTTTCCAAGCTTTCCCAGTGTTAATCATATGCTTAAATTATAAACAAGAGAATTTGCTGAAGGAAGTCTTAATGAATATGAATTGAAATATCAGAAGGTAGCACCTTTTTTGGTGCTAAAGCATTTTTTTCATTCAAATGATGTATTGGTCTATAGACAAGACAGCATTTGTTTTGTTTTAAAAGTGAAGAAGGAATTGGAAAGTTAGATTTTGCCATGGTAAAAGCATAACTAAACATCCATGAAAAAACTGGGCAAAATAATGTAAAAGGTAATTTTTTGGAGCCCATCAATCCAAATTATTGTTTTCCTTTATAAGTAATTCTAACATCCAGGTTCTTTGCCACTGTTCAGTTGTAAATCTAATAATATGATTGAAATTGCTCGATAATCCTCTGTCTCAAGCTTTTCTTCATTTCTGATTCATTGTGTGTGTTATTAAACCCAGCTGTTGATGTTTTTGAACAAACTGATTTCTGAATTAACTCTGCATTGTGTTCTATAATAACGCCACTTCTGAATTATCATGGGCTGCTCCCAATTTACTTTTGGATAATTAAAGGCTGTCTTTATTTCTACCCAAGTTGCCTGGTTTATTTCCCAGAACACAAGGATGTGATTTCGTTCATGCTGCTCTAGGGGGTCTGAAGTTGATAATCATTTTTCTACGTCTGCCCTCATCAGTGTCATCTTCCAATATCTGATGTTCCGGCATTATTCCTTGGCTTTACTCATTAGCATTCACAGAGTTGGTGCTGGGTTGTGCAGGTCTGCCACAAGCCATTCCCTGCTGTTTTCCTGAGAAGTCTGTAGAGGAGCTGTGGAGTGGCCTTGCTTCCTGGAGTATGTTCCTCTTCATTACCTTTGGTTCACATAAACTCTTCTTTTCAAAATTAGCGATACCTTAAAATCATGCGTTACTTAAAAATTTAAAGAGATTGTGTATTAATTAATATGAGCATCACTGATATCTTAGTAGTGTGTCTCATGTATGGTGCGTATACTACTTACTAAATTAGATTTAAGGACTTTAAGATGTCAATATAATATCTTTTGGATAACCGGTTGATATGGTTCTCATCTCTGCAAAGAGATTCTTACTTTTAAAATAAATCAGTAGAGCCAACCAAGCACAAAAAAAAAAGCCAAGCAAACACAAAAGAAACTCCAGCCGAGATGGACTTCAGATAAAAACACTGACCTGTGACATGTTTCAGTGTGAGATCATAAAGAGGGAAAAAGTAAAGGATTTGCAGTAAAACCCCACGACAATTTAAAAGAATTATCTTGTTTATCTCTGCTAAGGTTCATTCTAGGACATTCTCAGCTCTTAATAGTCTTTTTAAAATTAGCGTTGACCTCAATTTATGAGACTTGTATATATTTCCCCTTGGCAAGAGCAAGAATTTTAATCTGATCCTGCAGCTTTTTCCCTTGCTGACGTAAAATTCCTATGACTTCTTTTCCATTTGCTAATTGAGTTCTTTGTGGACTGGTTTCTGTAGTTTGTTTTTCTTTTGAGGGGTTCTTGTGATACTTTTCAGTGTAGTAGTAAACCTGAGCAATGGGCCTGGCAAACAGGGATCCTCCCTTTCCTAATCAACAGGATTAATAAAACAGAGTGAGAATTTGGTGTCTGAGGTGTATCTATTAATTTAAAAACTTAGTGGCAAGTCCTTTCATATTTGAGTTGCCTTCAGAGAGCAACTGCTTTTTCCTACTTGATTTTAAAGGCTGGACTCGATGATCTCAGAGGTGTTTTCCAACCTAAATGATTCTGAGATTTTACAGAACTGTGTATGAGCTTTTGCACTACTTGCCAGTGGGTTTTCTGTTTACTTCCTTACTTTATGTGTAGGACGTTGCTCTATTATCCCTCAAGAGGCAGCACTGCTAAGATGCTGTGTAAAATTTTCAGACAAGTGCTGAGGCCCTCTTAAAAAACATGCGCCTTATTTATGATGTGTCAAATTACTGTTCTGAGAGTAGACCTTTTAGGTTGCATTCAGCCTTTAATTTGACTGAATTTAAATAGCATAAAACGCCTTTTAGTTGGAACTTGGCTTGCATGTTACATCTCTCATTTCAATGAAAAACATTCAGATGCAAATACGGTTTGTTTGGACTGAGTACAAATGCCACTATCATGACTGATGAAGGGTTTTGATCACACATCTACAAACTGAAACCTTAAAAAGGAAGAGGCTATTTGGACTGGCATCTGCAGTGCCATGAATTATTTAGTTCCCATTATTCATAAATCTCTTTGAAGAGAAGGCATATGAGGTTTTTAAGGAGGAGTAGTCATCGTTGTGTTGCCAGTTTCTATTTACGCCATGACTGACTGCATGTGCAAACTTCTTCTAAACTGCAAGAATCATGCTGAATATGAAAGGGCTGTGTGGATGAGATGATCAAGAACGGCCGTGAAAGTCATCTTTGGTTTCCTGGGATAAGAACAGGGATATTCTGCTGTTCCTGTCTGCTTCGGTGGGCTCCAAGAGGTGTGCAAGGCAAGAACACGCCTGTAGAATTTGGTGAGCTCTGCACTTTGCTGCTGAGGGCCTGGCTGACTCTTGCAGGGCACGCTTTCGCAGCCTGAGTTTGTGCTGTGCTCTCTCACTGAGCTACAAATGTCTCTGGGCTGTGCACTGACCGCCAGACAAAAATAGCAGCACCGCCCCCCTTTTTGCGTCCTTTCGCTCGGTATCTTTTATTGTGCATTGTCTGCGCTACAAACGGGTGGCATTCCAAAATATTTCCTCCCTTTCCAGTGGTGATGGAAGCTAAACGCTGTACATAAACACTATTCTGCTCTAAAGGGAATCTCTGTGTGCTTGCTTGGCTCAGTGTGATGGTCTAATAATGTTGTCTAGAAGGTGCACGTTGGCAGAGATGTCGAGGAATGAGTTGGAAATACCCTATAGTGACTTGTTTGTTTGCCTGGCAGACTCGTTTGGTGTCTGGGGTGTGAGGGGTAGGGTGTGTGTGTGTGTGTGTGTCCATTTTGGGGATTTTTTTGTTTGTTTTTCAGTAGGATTTCAGATTGCATTACTGAGGAATACTGTGAATAATGATGTCTGGCATATGTCCTTCCAGGGTGTGACAGAACTCACATTGTGAGTCAAAGTACTATGAAAACTCAACACACAGCTTCTGTACAGCTCAGAAATGTACACAAATGATTTCTTTACCATAACACATTGGTCATTGTAGGAATAGTAAGCACAGTTTAGTTCCTAAGTCTTAATTAAGAGGATTGCCCCAAGAATTGCATAATTTTCTTTAAATAGTCACTCTGACTATACTTAGTGTCTTTCATTTCCTAAAATATTTTCTGGTATTACTCAGAAGTTTCTCCAAAGTATTCCATCTTATCATCTTTCCACATTATCATTTTTCATTTTCAATTGACTGTACACATTTCTTATTTTACCTTTGTGGTTTTTTTTTATTTTTCTTGTTGACATTGAAGAACTGGGCTTTTCATACAGGTGATCTGGATGGTTGTGAGATGTAACACTTCTTATACAGAGATGCCAAGGGCTATAATTTAAAAAATAAATAAAATAAATAAGAAAAATAATCATGCAAAAGCCACTAGCTGCCTTTTCAAAACCATCTTAGAGCTTCCAACAGATGATTTAGTTGTAAGCAGAGGTAATGTAAGGACAACCCCAGCTGTCTGTCTGCCTGCATAGCTCCTTGCTCTGGATTTTATTATTTTTTTTTAAGTTTAATGACAGTTGCATAGGGGCTTAATTTCAAATACAAGAACACTTAAAGTTTTGTGGGGTATCAGACCTGTACACAGTGATCAGAAAGTAATGTATATGAGCATAGTAGACCTAGGAAATTTTTATTTGTAGTAATGTATTTTAGCATATCCTTTATCAAAAAACAAACCAACACGAGACCTGAACAGCACAGGTTGCTCTTGGACTCTGCAAAATGGACAAGGCATAGTTTGAGGTGTTTTGCATCGATCTGCAGATGTGAAAAGAAACACAAGCTCACAACTGCTTGTGCCCAATCCCAGTTACCTGATGAGAGACAATTCCTGGTGAACTACTTTTGCTAAGTGTTTCCGAGTAGGATCTTTTCCTGTTTATTCTGGAGACCTGGCAGAAATGCAGAAGCTGAGTGAGTTTGTGTGTATGGCACATTCTCTATGATGAATGCTTCTGGTAGCTTTTTTTGAGGGGATGAATGAATATCAAAGCTTTTTAAATATTTAAGTTTTGAAATGACTGTGAAAGAGATCTGAGAGCAGAACTGAGTACTTGTATCTCTGCCTGACACAACCACGCTTACAGCCTTGTGGAGTGCTTAATTCTACTACTCCAGAGTTGTCTTTATACATACTTCTTAAAACATTCTGTTACCTTGGTAAAATGAAATATAAAAATTGTATTTACTCATCTTCATAAACTAAATTATTGATTTGTAAGTGAAATCTCACTGGTGTTTTATGGCAGTCAGCTTATGATAAAATTGCTTAGTTGCAACTTGCATTGCTTGTAGAAGTTACATGTCCAGCTGTATTAAAACAGGTGTAAAGCTGGCATTTTGGGACAGGCCTTATGGTCTTATCTCAGTGCCTTTAGGAGGAGCCTTTAGGGCATTTTTATATCCATCTTCTGTTTTCACTATACAGCAATATCCTGTGTTATGTGTTTCCAGCTGCTAATGTGAATCAGCTACAGCTGGAATCCTGAACTCTAGTGATGTTTAGATTATAAGATGCTTCTGCTGATCTCCATCATGCCAGTCATAATGAGTATTGAGAACAAAATTACTATATTTATACCCTACTTTTCAGAAAGAAAATGGAGCTGCGTATTTTTCGATATTTCGTGATTAGTGTTGCATAATAAATGTTATTGCGTGTAATGGTTTAGACATGGTTTTAAAACTGAGGAAGGCTATAAAGTGAAAGTTGGAAAACTTACCTTATGAAAGTTTAGATTATTTTTAAACAGAGAAGAGAAATAGTAAATCTTCAGGTTTACAAAGAGTTACATTAAAGAAGTATACCTTCTGTAATTTTAACTCCTGGAAGGTGTGAGAAGGGTGAAGGAATTGCACCCGTCTCCTCCATGTAATGGTTAAGTTATATATCAGCAAAACAATTTATCACTGAGAGGGACAACTGGGCACTGAAAGAGGTGACCTGGAGAGCTTTTGAAGTCCCCATCATCAAGGGTTTTTATATTATATTAGGCCGTCTCTTTGGAGGGGTCCCAAGACAATTCATGATGCTTCAAACCCCCAGGATGCAGTAGCTGACATCCTCATAACCCTCCTAATTTGCATTTTGGTTCCTTTTTCTGTCGCATCTTCGAGACTGTTCTGTGTTTCTGAGGGAAATTACCTGATGTAATTTTAGGAACTTGTGTTGTCAGTAGAATGAGGTAGAGATAGAACACAGAGTAAACAGAATAAAAGAAGTTTGCGTGTTTGAATTCCATTTAGTTATGTATGCATGACTGCACAGATTTTTGATGGTTATATAAATAAAGAGAGGAGGGCTTATCTAAGAATATATGCATTGTGATTATATCTGTAAATGCCACTATCTGATATTTTAGGAATCTCCGTGAGAAGAGTGTGCAGAACTTAGCTATAAAAATAATATTCACTATAAAATGCAAAAGGATGGCAATAAAGGGAAGTGAAAGATCAGAAAATCAGAAGTAAACAAATTTACCTAAGCCAATGTATCTAGGTGTTTTTGGGGTTTTTTAAGTCCATCCAAAGCTAAAAGAACTCTCAAGATACCATGTTTCTGTGCCATCTGTTGGCCATTTTTCAAGACTAAGCAGCAATGTCTGCCTGAATTCAGGAGACTCAAATTCCCACCACGAATTTCAGGAGGTGGTGGTGGTTTGTTTCTCCTTCAGTGCCTTTTGGAAAATGCTGGTTTTGAAAAGGAGGGTGGGAAGCATTGTGCATTGCAGCACGTGTGGGTATCTTTGTTTGAATGGGTCTCTAGTCTGCGGGACCCTAATAATTTGCATTATTTTCTGGAGGAAATGATCCTGCTAAGGCCTTCTGTCACACAGGAGCTTTTCCAGTCAGAGATTCAGAGCTGGCATTTAGGTGACCTAAATGATCAGTGATAATCCGTGAGTTTATCCAAAGGGAAAAAATGCAGTTGTTATCATCATCATCCTAAAATTAAAAAGGAAATTCTAAATTTAGGCAGGGTAAAAATGACTAGGTTTCTTTTGAAAACTGGAAATCTGAATTATATGTTGGATATGTTGGGGAACAGGGCTGCATGGGTTTTGTTGTTGTTTTCCTTTTGTTTTGTGGGGTGGGGAATGTTTCCACTGCTTCTCTGATAATTCTTCATAGTCTATGATAATAAAATGTTTTAAGACTGGAGGGAAAATACAGATGAATAAATGTATTCATCGGACTGGTGATGAGTTAATTTTTTATTGAAGATGAGAGGACCTCCAGAATTGCTAGAACTATGGTTTACTGTATTCAGGAGAAAGTCAATGCAATGTACTTTATGAATGTGACCTTTATTTTGTTTTTTTTCTTGAATATTTAGTCATTATTACATTTAAATATTATATTGGTATTTTTTCCCTCTGTCTTCAATCTTAGTGCATGTAATAGGTGATATGAGAACAGGACTGACCTCAAACCTTTCACTTTCCTTTTTTTTTCCCCTTTAGTTTTTGAAATAAGTTTAGGTTAGCTGGATATCTGGGGGAAATACTTTTTCCCTTTTTTTATTTTTATTGAGCTATTGAAGTAATTGGACGGATGTGGTTTTCTCCAAAGACAAAACACAAAACTCCAAATCGAATAATAAATCACATATAAGAGAAAAATAAAATAAAAGCTATATCAAATCTGTCTAAAAGTGTCTACAAAATTGAACAGTGTAGAGACAGCTGAGTGTGGAGAAAATATTGAACAACTTGTAGCCACCATTTATCAAAGAATGTAATTTAACAATTGTTGGCATACAAAAAGCAAGAAGTCAGAAAGATGTATCACAGAAAATAAAGCACAATATATTATTGATATTTGAGAGCAAGGCTATATTAGGGTTTTAGAAATTTGAATCTAGGTTTTTACATTGAGGCAATGATTTTTAAAAAGATTGTTTCAGCAGCACAGCTACAGCAGGGTTATTTTTCTGATTTAAAAATGCCCTAAAAACATTAGTTCTCTGAAATTTAGCTGCCACGATGGAGGACCTGGCGCAATTTTTCTCCCTTTTCCGGATCTCTCCTAGTGGGACTCCCCTGAGATCACTGACCTTGACTTCTCGCTGTTCTGTGATCCCCTCACTCGCAGACCTTTCCCTGGTGGCCAGCCCTTTTGTTTTACATATGCTGCGACCACAAGAGCCTTCAGAAAATACAACGTTGTTTCACCTTGCTAGAGAAAATAGAAGAGATTTATTTCTCAGCCTTACCTAGAAATCTAGTAGCTCTGTCATGCCTTTCAACCTGACTTCTGAAAATATGTTCTTTCTTCCTACTTTGTCTTTCTTTCTTCTCTGGTCTTTAAAAATTGTCCTTAAATTCCAAAAAGGTCACTGTTCACACTTTGCTGTAGTATGCTTCCCTGAGCAGAATAATTTTCCTAAGAAGGACAGGACAGAGTAACTAATGAAACATGCCCTACTAAATGTTCTGGTTTTTACAGATATCCCTGAACACAGGGAAATATCAGAAGTCATTGCCTTTCGTTTTTATCCTTTTCCTGATTGGCGTCTTAATTTAGACAAATAAAGTACGCCAGCCATATACAGCAAATTCCAGACTTTGGGTTACATTGTACCCAAAAATTATTACTGGCCAGTCCTAAGCCATTTTATTTGTACTACAGAAGTTTCAAATCAGAGTCCTACACGTTCTCTACCTTGAGGTGAGGGAGACTTACTGCCTCAAAGAGTTTCTTTCTTTAATCAGCAAGCAAGGAAGTCTCTAGGTGGGGGGAAAGAGAATGTTTTATGTGAAATGTGTATAAATCAACTGGCTTGTTGAAGGTTTGAAGCAAAAGTGGGTTCTATGGCTGTAATATTGTTTGTTGAAACCTGCGGGTCTTTTGTCGGTGACACCAGTGGCATAAAAAGCGGAGTTTTCCCATACCTGGTGCTCCAACCAAGATCTCAGCTTCCCTCTGCTAAATTTCAGTCTTGATGATGCTCATTCAAAACATTTCTCTGTGCTTGTCTTCTAAGGCTTTTCATGTATTAATAATAGGCAGATAAAATTTTTCAAACATAATGGATATAGGTTGAAAATTGTCTTCTCTTTACAGAGTGACAAGGAGAGTAAAGAGGGAAGAGAAGAAAATTCTTCCACCTTTTAAAAAAAAAGTAAAAGTTATCTCACTGATAGTAATGAAAGGGAATTTTCCTTCATGCTAGGTATCAAAAAGATGGAAACAGCTCCAGCTAGTTGCCTTCAGTAGGCACAATTATATTTTGAAAGACCATTTTCAGCTAATTTGGCCGTTGTGCAGCTTGAACTTTACGAATTGACTTGTAATTGGACCATGCTGTCAATGGGAAAACTTACAAGTATTGAACATGACATTTTTAAGAAGGTCACTGTCATCTAGTCCTTTATTAGTAGATTTGCAGAGAGTTATAATTGGCCTAACAAGCCTAGTAACCTGTCCTACTTCCAGTTATAATGTACAACCTCATTTATCTCTTTTCTTTATTTACTGATAGGTAATAATTCTCTGTCTAGTGCACGTGCTTCAAAATAAAGCTGTCTCATCATAGAATGTGTGGATTCTTTTAATATACATGCATATATGTACCCATACACTTAAATTATACCACATATGCATATAAAGCTGTGTATATATATATATTCTGAAGAATTCAAGCACTTTTTATTAATATATGTATTTATATACACACACACATACATATATATCTTTTTTATTCTGTTTAATTAAGTACGAAGTCTCCTGTTGCTTTTAAATTTCTGGTGGGGACAGGGAGATTGCGTTTTCTCCAGACCTTTGTTAAGTTTATGTGATTATTCTGGCTACAAATGATAATACATTCATGTAGATGCAATTCTCTGGTCTGAAAAGGAAGGGGAAGCGTAAGAAAATGAACAGGTTGATGAACTCGGTGCGTTCATTATCAACTTAGATTTGCATGAAGGAGAAACTGTTCACTTCTTATAAAATTAGAATGGCATCATTAATTTTGTTTACTACACAAGCAGTTTTTAGCGCGTGTAAGATTTACGGGCAGTTTGCAGGTGAATGTGTCTTGTTAAACAGCCCTGTGGAAAGAGCTCTGCAGAAGCAGCTGCGCTCATTGTACCTCCCCAAAGCAGAGCTGTTCCATGGAGCAATTGGGGTTTTTGCGTTGTTTTCACTGCCAGGAGAATGTGTACGAGTCACAGTGGTGAATCTGGAAGTAAAGGAAGGGTCAGTGAAGAAATTTAAAAATAAAAAAAAGGCGGGGGGAGAAAAAGGCAGCTGGGGAACTGATATTTGGATGCATTCATAAAGTTAAAAAGTTTCAGGTTTTCAACAATCTCTTCATATATGGCAACTTGGCCTTCACTGGTATGCATTCCTTGTTTGTCTTAGTAAAGACTGACTGGTGAGACACCAGACCCAAAAAAGAAAAATCAAAACAAACAAACCTTTTAGATGCGAACAAGAGAAGCGAAGAAATGAGAAAAGGATTTGGTCTTTCTTCTTTTCTTTCATGTCTTTGGGTCTCAAGTGTAGCTGCCTTTGAATTGTTAATGTAGTTCTGCCTTACAAGAAGGGCCAGGAGAAGAGGAATTATGTAATTTGGGTTTTTTTTTTCTGAGGTACTTTTTTTTGTGGAGATGCTGTTTAATGATCACCTTTTCGGGGTGCACTTGAGAGTTTAGAGGGGTGTGGATAGCATCTTTTTGTAATTTAATTAATTCCATTATCAGAGTGATTGCGTTCTAACTTTGGGTTCTGAGTATTAATGTTTTTCAACAACACTGTCCCTTAAGTCTCAGAAAACAGAAAATAATGGTTCTGTTTATTTTGGTGGTGGAGTGGTTTTTACTGAAACATTGTAAGCTCCAGTCTTTGGTTTTGTTGCCCTGTTGGGCATGAAGTGCTACCAGCATGGAACTGTATGGATTCAGGATACTCAAGGAAGGCTGTAGTGCTGTCTGTCCCCTTTTTGTCGGAGTTTGAACACTGGTCACTGTTGGTTAAAATATTTTTCTATTCCTTTCAGTTTGCATGCTCCACTAGGGTGCAAGAATATTCTGAAATATAGGCTTCAATGAAGAGAAACAATGATCATATAAGAGATCATAAATCATCAGGTTATCTGCAGATTAACCGATGTCTGTTTGCATCAGCTTCTCAGAAGAATGATATTTCAAGAAATAGGAGGAAGGGGATGACATAAGATTTAGGTACTTCAGAAGGTACTTTTGTCAAGGCGAATTGTGCTTTAAGTTTTAGAATTTACTAATGTGTGTACATATGTTCTCACCTGCTTGTGACTAATGATCCATGATTTTTCTGTGCTCCTCACCATGCTTTTTTGAGTGTGTGCTCTGGTGGATGTTCTAACTTCTCAACACAGGGTTCTGACAGAATCATAGATCCGAACTATCTCGCAGCACAGCAGTGTCTCTAATAAATAGGTCAAATAATCTTAGAAACGGTGTTTGTTAGCTTTGAATCGATAGTGATGAAGTTTCTCTGTGTCCTTACTTGCTTGAACTTCTGTCTAATCTATCTTTGTTCTCTTCTTCTTGTGCAATCTTTTCCTTGCTTCCAGTGGCTGCTACAAAGAGCAAATCTAGAGGTGAGTTCTGCCTGCACTCTTCAATTTGCATTGCATGGTTCTGCAGCCCTCGCATTTTCTCATAAGGTTGTTACTGCTTCTCCAAACCAAGAAAAATATCTTTAGGTCCTGTGGTATGATAGATTAGTTCTTTACAGTTCAATAATTGCACCTAAGTGCATTGTTTAACAATCAGCAATGCTCATGCTATATTTTGTTAATTGCTTTAATTTGGAAAGTTTTTAGGAAAAAAGATAAAATGAAGTGCACTGCAGTTAGATTACTGACTTCCATTATAGTAATGTAGAGATATTGATGGCATTTTAATCGAAATGAAGATATTGCATAAAATGCTCATAAATATGTAAATGTAATTTATATTTTTTATCTCTAGTCATAGTCATAAATATCTGAACAGAGAACAATGAAGTCCTAAGTGTCTCCTAAGCATCCCCTGTCTTTTCACACTAGTATAAATGATCATCACATATAGAAAGGCATACTATGATATCTGCAGAGATTTATGGCTTCAGAGCAGCAAGGTGATTGCCACAAATCAGTGTGACAAAGAAGTAAACCTTTCAGAACTAATCATGTAAGGTCAGCAGTGCTGTAAACCATTTCCTGAATTTCAACGAACCAGTGATGTAGCAAATGTAACCTGAGGGGGGTGTATTTTGACTCACAGATACACATAAATCGATGCATACATGTTTATATATACATATGCATATGCATTTGTTTGTATAAACATATATTTTAATAGACAATCATGAAAATATGTATTTTACTCACATTTTAATATTTCTGATAGATAGATTTGAGTTTTCTGATAATTAAGCATCAGATTTTAAGGCAAAAATCTGTGCTAGTTTATGTGTATTTTGGAAGTAGATTCACAATGTTTGCGAATTTCAATCATATACATTGCTTAGCTTGAGGTTGTAGAAGAGTAATAATCACAGGAAACACAGCCAGTTGAGGGTGTTTATGTATTAGAATAATTAAATCAATAATTAAAATACAGCTCAGGTTTGTATTTTTTTTTTTCAACCCTTGCATGGCTTTTGGTAAGATCTTTTTCTCAGAAACTTTGCATGCGTTGGATGACATGAATGAGGGGAGTAAATAAAGTCAAATTCGTATATTTGCCTATGCATGCTTTGAAATTTGCTTTACTCCTTTCTGTACTGTTATATATTCAGCTGTGATGCTGGGTGACAGTGGTCAAGACTTTAAGACCTTCATAATGAATGAAAAAAGCCCAAGCCAAAACATGTCCGCAGAAGCGACTTTTCAGCGCAAATAAACATAATCTCATCAGTATTCCGTGATCACTTGATACACTCATATATTGCCAGACAGAAACTGCCCTGGAGGCACAGGAATTATAGAATGAGTCAGAATTACTCATGGGCCCCACTCATCTGTGAGCATTAACACATCCTTATTTCAGGAGTGCACGTGCATATTGGATGCACAGCCAAAACTGTATCTACTGAACAAGGTTTGACACTGTGATCTGCATAATCTTTGGAGATCTCTTGCCCAGTTGCACAATGCCTTCAAGAAATCCTCAGCTTTTCCTTTAGAGATGAACAGCCCTGTGATTAAAGCACCCAATATCCACAAGGAATTCAGTCCTGCAATAGCTCTGTCACTTACCAAAAGCATAGGACCCATTTTATAATCTCCTGTGGTGGAAAACATAAAGCAGATGATGCCTCGCTGCTTTTCTCATTGCTCTGTCTAAGCAGTAAAGAAGGGTCTGTTCCTCCTTTTGAAGTGTAACACTTAACTGGCAAACAGTTCTCTAATATGGCACTGGAAACATCAAATCGCCACTGAGAGAGTTCTCGGGAGGCGTTTCTCTTTTGGCACTTACAGTATGAAACCCAGCGCTCCTTTATCTCTTCGCTCTTATGTGTGGATCTTCATCTTTCCTTTCTGAAAGTCTGGAATTTGTGCTGCCGTTTTCAGCAAGGCACAGCTGACCTCACGCCTGCCCCAACATCTGACGGTTCCAGAGCGCATTATGCAGTGATTTTCTGTGGGACCACCTGCCTTTTGTTTGTGCATTGTTAGCATGGCAAAACTCCTGCTGGTCTCCACTTCCCTCCCCTCCTTGTGGCATTGTCTGTAGGCTGAACACCAGAGCCTTTGCTCTCAAACACTGCATTCAGTGCTATTTCCTCAAGTATTTTCTCAGGCTTTGTTGGAGACTGCTTGTATTAAGCACAGTAAAGCAGCTGTTGAACTCTGCTTTAGCCTTGCTTTGTGGCACTTAGAATCAGTTTAGGTCGCGAGGTCGTCTGGTCTGCAGGTCATTCGGACCGAGCTGCCGCGTAAGTAAAACCCACTTATGTCTGTTTGCTCAGAGCCTTCCAGTGGAATTGAAGTATCTCAAGGATTTCACAGCTCCAGGATAGATTTGCACTATGATTGCTTGATTTTACCGTGGTTTTCTTTTTTAGACTTTTGATTGCCTAGAAGAAGCTGCGTGGAATTTTTTTTGTGGTCTCCCTAGAGGGTAAATACTCGGGTTTTGCATAGAAGGACAGATCTTGCTTTGGACTACCTTGGGCAGAGGCTGCCACAGGATATTCATAGACAGAATACTTGGGACATTTCCAAGAAACCTAATCATAAGGATTTGAAAGGGTAGGGGGCAAAATGAAACATTAAAATGGGCATTTAAAGCATTTAATTTGATGAAGCAGCACCTGAAGATGCCACCTGAAAATCTCAGCCTATCAGAGTTGGTGGTTTTTTTTTCAGTGCATGAATATTTTAAAGACCATTTCTTAATGTATCAGATGAGATTTGTTTAACTTGATCTCCATAAATGAACATTTCCTGTAGCAGAGGACCAGTTTGAAGACTGCTCGACCTCTTGAGAAGGGCCATTGTGACATTTTTGGGACAATATTGTTGCAGATGTCTTCTGGCAGAAGTTAACAATGGTTTCCAGCCTCAATGGTCTTACCAGGTCTGCTAACAATGTGTCAGTTTTCAGCCAGCAAGTGGAGGAGAGGGCCAAGGGTCTTCATTCAAATGTAATTAGTTGAGGAATGGAGTTTTGTGCTCCTCATTTTTACTTCTTGGACACATTCTGTGTCATCTGCTATTAAAAAGCTATTGCCAGAGCTGCCCCAAACCTCCTGTAGTTAGGCAATTGGCTTTTTACCCTTCAAAGTATAAATTGGAATTTCTGATAATTTTGATGGTGGGGTTTGTTGGTTTTTTGTGTGTTTTATATCACTTGTTGTTGTTTTGGGTTTTTTGTTGTTGTTTTTTTTTTNTTTTTTTTTTGTTTTTTTTTTTTTTTTTTTTTTTTTTTTTTTTTTTTAATTGGGAATACTGAAGCTGACTATGGCAACTTCTTTTAAAGAAAAAAGAATATAAGGCCAACTACTGTTGCAGGAGGGCAAAGCAGGCCCTCCAGAGAGATCTCTTATCATCTGCTTGTTGAGAAGTGCACCATTCCTTCCTGTTCCTAAGACTCCTGAGGCCCGCAGGTGAAAAATGATGACATTTCCAAGATTCCTAAATCCCAAGAAGAGATTTTTTACAGAGGGGAAGATGTGGCTGCTTTAATATTGCAAGATTCATACTATCCAATCTATAGAAAAATGTGTTGGATTGGTAGCTATTTCTGCCACGCTTCTTTCCCCCATTTTAGCTGTGTATGAAGCTCTATTTTTAATTTTTTCCTCAGGAGAAATACCATTCATATCATAGTGCCACTGCTTCTCCTAGAGAAGTGCTGCTGTAGTACCCACACAATGCTATATTCTCTCTCAAAAGCTGGCATAAAATCTGTACTTCTGATGGTTCTTGAGGATGTTCTTTTGATGGGAGATACCTTCAGAATTTTTTTATTTTTACTGTTACAGTTTTAAGTACTGTAAGTGCCTTGAACTCTATCTCCTGTGCCTCACAAGCTGGATGTAACAGGACTGTTTTTTGCAGCCTGTTGGATATCCAGGGGATTTGAATTGTGTCTTTTTCTTGACTTGTATTGCACCTTTATCCCAAAGAAACTCTCTTTATTTTTGAGTACCATGGAAAACCAATTTTTTTCTTTCCGTCATTTCTCCTACAAATGTAGTTACATTGTTTCTGCCTTACTTTTAAAAGAGGAGACTGATTCTTCTTCAGAAACATAAGATTAAATTTAGCTTTAACAATGCTACTTAAGGCACACATCTCAGTCTGTAATATAAATCATCATAGCAGTTGATGCACTGTCTAAAAGCATCTTATCCAGGAGGCAAAGATCACTCTGGACTTTATTCACTTGATTTATTTTGTTTGTTCTCATTATGTCAATGAAATTTGTATCAGCTTATTTGAAGCTTAAGTCGGGAGGGATCGTGCGAAGAATGTCGTACAAATATACTCTGTTATTGCCTGGGTAGTTGTGCAATTACTCATGTTGTCTTTTAGTTAGGAATCAATTTTTTTCTCAGGATTTCACCAGATCTTCATCATTGGTTGTGTTTTACCCAGCCATCTCTTTGTGTTTCCTACAGCATATGATAAAGCTTATTGTGCTGTTCCACATATTTGTAAATACATAGGTAAAGAATAGGTTTCCTTCATTCCGTAGTTTAACTGAAAACCAATCAAACCGGGATAAATCGTGCTGGCCTAGAACTTGTCAACTCAATCAAAAGGCCTACAGGGTCGAAATCTACCAGTTTAAGTCCTTTCTCCAGTACATGTAATTAGCCTAGCATATTTCTCATTTGGAAAATTATCTTAGAATCAAGTAAGTAACACAGCAGCTGTCCATGTAAGGAGCAGGATGAAATAAATGTACACAAAGGAGCCCCAAACACTCCTTTTTGTCTCATTTGCATTATCTTCACACGGTTCTCAGCTATTCAGTTATTGATATCCATCAGGCATTGGCTTTGCTGTTGCTATTTATTTTTTTTTTTATTGAGGAATAGATAACTCAGGGTATCATCTGCAAAAATGACACTTTGCAACATATTACAGCAAAAATTGAGAACAAGTGGAAGTGTATAGATGTTGAAAGTGTGAATCCAATATAGAGCCTAGGGAAACTCCATAAATCAGTACTTTGGAAGAGCATTTATTTATGGTTATAAGCTTTCACCCCTGAGACATGTAGAAATAAAAACCTGTCATATTCCACCTTTACTACAAGGTCATTACAAAAAGCTTGCCAAGGCTGTTGTAGCAGCATAGTGTGATCTGAAGCCCGATTGAAATTTTTCAGATATTCTAGTGCTATTGAAGCAGAGGAGCTCTTCTTTGTAAAATCTTATGATGTTTTTATTCAAAATACAGTTTCAACTTCTAAAGGTAGAATTTTCATATGTCACTTTAAGGTATTAAAAGCACCTTTGGTATTTATAAGTGGTTGTACTTTCAGAGAGAACAAAGCCAATGTAGCCTTAATAACCATTCCTTTGCTGTCTCTTTGGTATTTCCTCCCCTGTAGTTTAGTCACTGCTTCCAGTATATAAATCTGAGGTCCAGTGCTTTCCTCCATGGATTAAATCCTGTCCACTGGTTAAACTTGTGAGGCTGAAACATATGGATTTCAGTTTTCCTCCATGATTTCTCATGGACGTTAAGGGTCAGAGTTTTCTCATATTCAGCATTTCTGATGGGGAAGAAAGTGGTGATGTAGAACAAAATTTCATGCTTGTCTGTGAAGAAAGCCCACAGGAAAAACAAAAAAAAAAAAAACCAAACAAAAAAAAAAGTTTTGAAAATGACCATGTTAAGAGTGTAGAAGGACTGTGAAGGCTTAAATATAAAATCGTGTTGGGTTTTGTTGATTTTTTTTTTTTTAAATAATCCTCTTTAATGTAACACTTCACATTAGATCAAGATACTAAATTATTTCACAGTTTAGTTTTCCAATAGATAATGTACTGCATTACAATTATGTTAGACTCTCAAAAAAAGTGTATCTACCTAAGTATATTATATATAAGTATATTTATGCATATATATATATATATGCCACTTTTCAAAAGAGATTTGGGAGAGAAAGGAGTTGCCTCAGTTCTGGACGTTTTTTTAGAAGATTCACAAAATATGTTACTGTCCTTTTTTTTTGTCCCTTTCAAACTCCAGCTGATCCTCAAAAGGAAAAATCTGGAATCATAATGATGATAACAGCTCTTCACAAAGTTGCTGACTGCCCTTTTACCCTTTGTAATTATATTTGGGAAACACTTGGCCCTAATGTCTGTAAGATATTTCCAATTTTGAGAGAGCTGAGATTTCCACACGATGTTGTGCGTACACATTCCAAACACTCACCGTTGTATTTCCAGCCAGAATCCTTCTGCCATTCAAGGTCCCAAGTCCTGCTACGCACTAAGGAGACTGAGAAAACATGAACCAGCTTTTCATTTTTTAGATGGAGCAGTGCTGGAAGCAGCAGTTTGACAGCCCTGTGTGTCCGCTTTACTGCTTTTAATGCGTTTTGTTTTGTTTTCTGGAACAGATGTAAAAAGCCCACTGTTAACAGTTGTGGTAATATAATACACTCATTAAAGTTGCAGGTCATTATGGAATAGAGCTGCTCTAATGGCACAGAAATAGCCAAGGAAAGCACAAAGCCCCCCTGAAAGGAGATCTGTAGGGGCAGGCTATTGCTGTCAACATTTGCTTTTGAGAGGCACCTACCCTGAGCCAACATGTCACTCATTTATTGGTTAAATGTTTTTTTAGCCAGCCTAGAAGAATTTGGGATGGAATAAGGACAATGGTTGTTTTTACTCTTGTGAAGTGCAGCACAGCTATGGGAGAGGGACTCAAGGGAGGATGTTCCATTCTGAGGTGGACCTGGTTACCGCTGACTAAAGCGTTTTGTCAGTTCTTATTTTCAGACAGGCCCAACTTCTAGATAGGCCACTCTTCCCTCCACAGTGCTTAATACGAATTCTGATTGCTTTTTTCTTTTTTCAATTTGTCTGCGCTCATTTGGGTGTTAAGCATGTGAGACTGTCCAAAGCAGTGTCTTAGGAGAACTTGCCGTACTTGAATAGAACTCTGCTGGAAATGTGGTTGCTTTATTTGCTTTTTGAATGGATGTACTGCTGTAGATCTGGTCATGGTTTTGAGCACTGAGCCTTTACGATTATCTGCAAAGAATTTCCGAAGGCAGCGCGTTGCATTTCAGACACACGTGGCTGTGAGCTGCCTCAGTTAAGTAATTCGTCAGATTCCAGTCAGACAAAACACTTTGCTTCAGTCTAGACTGTTGATTTAGGCACAATCAAAAGGACATAGCGAGTTCCCAAGATGTGTTCATCATATTTTATACGTCCTGTGGAATTGTTGGTCGTGAGTGCCTAATATCTGGCGGTTGGATGGAGCCGCTGCTCTGAGGCAGGTTGTCAACTTCTTTGTCCCAAATATCTGAATTCCTCAGCTTCTATAGAAGTTAGGGGTTTTTAAAAATGGTTTTAGAGAGAAAAGAGATTTGATAATATTACTTAAATGTGGGAGGAAAGATAACAGTTGGCGTACAGATTACGGTAAACCCGTGGTGACTGATTTTTATTTTTCTGTAGATGCTTAGAGACAGTTTTGAAAATACAAGCTTTTCTTTCAGGCTTGGTTTTGTTCCAGTGTGCTTTTATAACCAAAGGAAGTGGAAAAAGTGCTTTAAATATAAGGATTTTTTTTTTTCTCCTCAAATGTTCTTTTGAAAACCAGAGGACTTATATTGATTCTCCACATTAGGTCAGATCTCAAGATTTGTTCCTTAAATCTCTGTATGAGATCAGATCTTCAGAGAATTTATTTTACTTTAAGTGGCCAGTGAAACACGCCGTGTTTAAATGGCTGAGGATTCACCATCACTGCTACCATTCGTGGTTTTACATTAATACTAACTTGGTTTCTTGGTCAAAGCATAAAGGCCTAAATCAGCTAAGACTTTTTCATGTGTGCTGCTGTAGTTCCATAGGGATCTCTAGTTCTTTGTAAGTAAGCATTATGCTCAGCATTCCTCTGGGATTCTTTCAAGGACTAAGAACTTCAAGGTCTTCCTCACATTTTGATTATGGTCTTCAAATAAAGGAAAGTTAGTGGTAAAGACTTGAACAGAGTGCTTTGAAGCGATTTTTGTTCCTGCACTGTTCATACACTACTATTTCAAAAAATCTGGTGTGATTAGAAATTATCATGGGATGATTTGTGTTTATCTGTTGAGCACAAGATCTGGTGGATCATTAGAGATGAAGGAGAGAGAAATACTCAGTGTTTGTTACCATGCACCCTAAATTGTAGATTCTGAATTAACATCCTTGATCACCACTCACCCACTTGCAGAACACCCTGACAGCTTCTCTTAAGTGACAAAGTGAAGTTCATCTCTTATAAAAACTAGCTAGCAACAACATATTGCCTTCATGCAGCTTCTCCGCTCGTGTGAGAGAACCAGAACTCTGGAGTATTGCAAATAATTGCAAATTTCAGAAGGAACCTCTGCCATTTATGTTTTGGAAGCTGTTGCTGGCTCCCAGAAAGCTAAACAGATGAACGAGTCTGTTCCTGCTCTTCACAGATTGCTGTAGCTCAAGGTATGTCACTACCAGCACCCCAGGAAAGAAAAAAATCTCAGGTTTTCCTTTTTAGGATCCTGATTCTATGAATCTGTGATTCTCTGAAATCGGATCCAGAAGTTAAATAGATTAGCTAATAGATTAGAAAGATTTAGTAATTAAAAAGAAAACCCCAAACACTGTAAATGTTGGATCTTTTCATTTGATATTTCAGCATTCTGTTCATGGGCTCCCTAGAGACCTACTTGCTAAAAGTCATGGTTCCAACGTGACAGTCTTCTAAGTTTAAGGAATACGATAAGAATTTCTTTAATGCTGTAACTTGACAAAAATCCTTCAAAGGGAAATGAGCAACACTGGAAAGAGGGCGATGGAAAGAAATAATTCATAATGGCTGCAAAAAAGGCAGTTGGCCTTTGCAGCAGCCAGCAGTGGAGGTTCTTCCTAGGCTTTGCAGGTCCCCATGTGTCTGTTTGCCAAAGTCACTGTCAGTTTGCCAAATTCTGGCTTTCCCTGTGCTGGTTCAAAGGGTGGAAGCAAGGATAAGATGATAAACTCCTGATTTCTACAAGTACCTGTGCACACAGAATGCAGCCAACCGGTTTCCCACAGACTCGCTGCTCTTCTGTTAACATTCACTGAGGATATTGCAACATTTTTTCTTTTGTCGGGTGTGATTTTCCTATTTGTGTGGTTTATCTAATAGTTATTCTTATTTCTATATGCATATATTATATGTGTGTGGTGTATCAGGAGAAAAAGGATTTATTTTAGTTGGTTGTAGAAACAATTCTACATAACCATGAGTTTTTCAAGGTAGAATATTTTTGCTTTTTGTGTCATTTCCCTTTTCATTCAAAATGTCTGTTATTGGAAATCCCTTTGTGTCATTACTTAATTTATTTCAAAAGTATCTGTTTTCATTTGTTTTGGGGAGTAGTATTTATTGTGTTTATTCACTATTGATTTCTGGAAACGCAAAATGCGTCAGCTAATGCATTCCAAGTAGCAGCTCAGAAATTAAGGGAGAATATCAATCCCTGCATTAATGTCCATTTGCATTTTAGGAATTTACAAGTGTATAAAACTAATGAGCTAATAATTCAGCGTTCTTTTCAGATAATGTTATGTACCAAAATGAATAGAATGAATGGGCTTTCCTCCCGTGGTTGGGCTTCTCTTACAGAATTTAATTTTTGTAATGATTATCGTAATGGACTACCCATCCCACTCCAACAATAAATATTCCCCAGTAGGCAGACTAGTAAAAATGCTTTTCCAGAGCAGACATAATAGAATTCCCTCGATGTTTGGCTTTTTTTCTCTTCTAAAGCTCAGGAGGAAAAGTGGGCCTTGGAGCTCTGTTGAGATAAGTTTTGGGGTTTGGGATACCAGCAGTTAGCAAGGTCCAGTGTTTCTCCCTAATACCTGACCTAAACCTGCTCTCTTTCGATTTGAAGCCATTCCCCCTTGTCCTGCTGTTGTAAATAGCCCTCCTATATTCTTGATCTGATCTAAATATCTTCCAAAATATACCCAGTCATTTGTGTAGGTTAGTGACAACTATATTAATAACTTCATGTTTTTAAAAATAAATTCTACTTTCTTTAGTGCTTCTGTGAAGAGCAGAGTGTCGTTTCCTGTGACAATTCTTCTGAATAAGATGTCATATCAGAGACTGTGGCTGTAAAATTGTCAGCCTTACCTGAAGAATATTACATGTTTTCCAAAAGATGTGAATTTGGTTGAATTCTTGAGGTTTGGTGTTCTCTAGCCCTTTGGCTGTTTTTAAAAAGCAGATTGTGAATGGTATTCAGGAATAGCCATAAGAAAAATTCTTGATCATCAAGACCAGTCTCTGTAGGGTATCACAGATTTCCTCCTCCATGTCTGCATTCTTCTGAAAAGCTGTTGACTTTCATTTGTTTGTGGATTTATTGTTTTTCGGTTGGTTTTGGTTGGTTAGTTTGGTTTTGGTTTGTCTTCCTCCTCAGCTGGTTTTCTCGTTAGGAAAACTGTGAAACCTTCACTTACAATTGACAGGTATGCTCTTCTAATTTCTATAAGCAATATATTCACAGAACTTCTTCTTTTGTCGAGATTATCTATAACTATAAACATCTTCTCCCATGTAATTCCTTGTATCTGTGAGTAATTTCTTTTCCCAGTCTTCCTTTTGGTAGACAGCCAGATCTTTTTCAGTCTCTTCTATTTCCAGGATGATTTTTTTTCCAGTGTGTCATGGTGTGAATTGGCTGCTTTTGACTGAAGCGAGCTGAATAATAGCCTGCAGTGTTTTACCTGGGATTCACCCCATCTTTTCTATCCAGCCCTGCTACATCTACCAGAAATACTTCACTGTCCTGCAACTGCTTCCTTTGAAGCTGCTTCATATTGGTCATTCATACTCATCCAGTGATAAATTAGAAAATGTGTCTTCTTCCTGCTCGGTTGTTCTCAGCTAATGAGATTCTCAGGTACAGCTGAAGTTTCAATTTTTAATCCCCAAGTGCAAGGGGGATTTTTCCTCATTTCAATTACTGCAGTCCTAAAGGTTGCCCAGCACTTTCTGTTAGATGTATCAGCCCTCTTCTTTATGAAGGATACTTTTAGATTTCACCTCTTCCTCGCCATTTCCAGGGAACAAATTCACTTATCCTTCCCAATCTACACAAGGGGACTCAGTGGTGGAGTTGTTAACTGGGTCTTTTTAGTCAAGACACTGATATTTAGTGAGTGTAATGCTGTTTAGTCATGGTAAAAAGGCAAGCAGTGAGATACAAAAAAAAAATAAAATTTTCTTATCTCACATAAATTATAGCTATATCACATAGATAATAATGTCCTGATAGTTGGGTTCCTGCATTTTTCTTATCATAATTTTCTGCTGGTCATTTTTCATTCAGTTTGTCATTGACTTGTTGCTTCACCTGTCTCCTAAGTACGTACAATAACTGAATTATGTACCAGCAGTATTATATTTGGCCTGTCTATGTATCCTTTATTGGGCATTTCCTGGGTTTTACACCATTTTGCATTTAATTCCTGAAGTGCCTTGTGTCTATCTTCCCTAGTCTTCCAATCTGCTACAGATATTCTAAATCCTATTCCATAAGTCCTCTCTGTTTGCTTGTTGGTCACAATAACTTATCAGCACTTCATTGATGGACTTTATTTTTCTTTTCCCCACAGGCATTAATGGAATTATTTTACATAATAAAAGCTTTCCTTTGGGAATTCTTGGCATTCAGGCATGCTCCTTGTTGTAGAGTTTTTGCAGTGATCCGTGACAGCCAAGGAATTACTTTTTTTTTTTTTGTTTTTCTATTTGAATATGTGGAGCATCATTCACTACCAGACTTGCTGCTCCTGTAGAGGCACAAGTTGTTACTCTGTCAGCATCCTGGGGTAGTGTCGTGGGGAGCTCAACACCTGTTCCAGTGACCAGCAGAGATTAACATTTTCTATGTCAGGTCATCTACTTGGCTTGTCAGAATGCAAGATTATGGCTAAAAGGGTATATTGACTTGAAAACATAAGGTTTTGAATTTATGGAACAAAGTTGCAAAGGTATAAAGCGTAATATAGTATTGGGATGCAATGTAAATGTAACAGAGTCTGTCTGCCTCTCTCATTGGCAAGAAAGGAATCTGTTGTGATCTTGGCATAAAGTTCCTCCTGATTAAATTGGCTTTATGATGCCTTCTCCATGCTTGGGGCAGAAAAGAGGCCTTGTAATGTCTTAGAATTTCACTTGTTGGTTGTTTTTTTTCTAATATCTCAAGTTCTTTCCTAGGAAAACAGATTCTGTGTGTTCCTGTTTTTCATGAGGCAGGTTGTCCAAACCCTTTCCCTGGATTCTAGTCAAAGCCTGTTACAGAAAAGAAGGCAAAACAAGAGTTTGATATAAGTGAGGCCTGGGTGAAGGGAGATGGGAGGAACTCCTGAAAGGAGGAAGATAGCACTGAATTAAGGAAGAGGATCTTAAGTTAAATGCTTATACAAATTTTACATATCAATTTAAAGAAACCATAATACTAGTGCCCAGATCATCCAGCTTCCTTCCATAGTGATTTGGATTTCAGAATTTTTTTCTGAAAAACAATCCCCTGGCCTCCCCCATCAGGGTTTTTTGGTGATTTTTTTTTTTTCTTTCCCTCATTTCAGTGTTTTTCTGTCACTTGTGTCATTTGAGATTTAAGGCCTTGTAGCTAAAGAGGTCTTTGTAATGGAACTTACTGGGCTGTTCATTGCAAATTATTTTGCAAACACGTTGTTTCCCTGTTTCTCTCTTGTTTTGTTTCCTCCAGTGTGTGATGTGAGCCTCTATTAGACATAAATTGTGTACCCTGGGGGAGCATAATAGGAAAAACACAAACCACCAGTCACTCTGAAACATTTTGCAGCCGTGCTCAAGATGTGTGTGGGAGAAGTGGGGGCTCTCGGAAGAGGAACTGCCGAGCTGGAGGAGAGATCTGGGCTGGTGTCAGGGGGGTGACAGAAAAGGTTTCTCAACTAGTGGCTTGTGACTGCAGTTGACCATTTGGACCTAAAACCTGTTGAGTTGTGTGTTTCAGCCATTGCTGTCCCCTTATCTGCAGTATGGGAATGCACTCATTATGCTTTTCATGGCAGTTGGATGCGTTACAGCGTGAAGTCAGATTGTAGCATGAAAGTTCACTAAAATAGGTTCGCTTTTTCTCTAAATCAGTGTGAAACTAAGCAGAATTCTTTTCGATCATGAACTCTGTGAGCCTCCAAAATGCACAGGTGCTGCCTGACATACCTTTGGATTCATTCTTGAGCAGAGGAGGCTGGCAGCTGAGAGAGACTTGGGCAGCCCAGGCAGCCTAGAAAATTGATATGAAACAGAAGCTGAAGAGAAGCAGTACCTCCAACTTATTTTATTTTCCATTGATTTAAATTTTCTATCAAAAGGTAATGATCATGGTGTTTTCTAGTGGGGATTGACATCTATTTTTCTAAGAATAAAGGGCAAAAATGACATTTGGATTCCAGAAGAAATGTCATTTAGCTGTGTCAAAGAAAGTATCTGGGACTCTAATGACCTACTTTCCTGTTAAGTCTCTAGGCCATTGCTGAAGTTAGGAGCATAGGGAAAATATATTTCATCTTCAAAGACTTCAGGATGAGGTTTATAACTTTCTTAAAGAGAAAAAAAATGAATCCTCTCTCCTGAATTGAGACAGATAAAGTTTCAGCCCAAGATGGATATTTTTCCCTGAAGATTTGAAAATTAAACCACCTGCTTTAAATGAGAAGTTTGAAAAAAATGCAGTGTGTTAAACCAGCATCTTCAGTTTGAAAAGGTGAAAATTATACACTTTTACTTCTGTATAGGTCTAAATAAATAGAAAAGTCTTTGGATAACACAAATATCACAAGGACTGAAAAATACTTTCATATATCCATGGGTCCTAAGGGTACTGACTGATGAAGTGGCAAAGTCCTTATATTTTAGAAGTTGTGGCAAGGTGGTAAAGTTCCCACTGACTGCAAAAAAGGAAATATAACCCTCATTTTTAGAAAAGGGGAACACCCATTAGGCTTTAATCTGAAAGAAGGTCGTTTTAGATTAGATGTTAGGCGGAAATTCTTTACTGTCAGAGGGAAGCTGCGGCTGCCTCATCCCTGGAAGTGCTCGAGGCCAGGCTGGATGGGACCCTGAGCAATCTGGGATAGTGAAAGGTGCTCCTGCCCATGGCAGGGGGGTTGGAGTTGGATGATCTTTAAGGTCCCTTCCTACCCAAACAATTCTGTGGTATGGTATTATGATATTTTAGCTGGAATCAGAAATACTTTTGAGTATTTGGGGGGAAATAGCACTTCTTGTTTTCCTGATGTACTTGATTAGGGCGAGTTGAGTACCAAGTGTGTTTCAGCATATTTTGAGTTGACTCTGATAGGGATTTTCATCCCTCTGTTCTAGGAAATAATAAACTGCTCACAACCGTGCATCCACACGGGTATCAGGTAACCAAGCAGTCTCACCATGTGGGGTGGATTTCGATTGGTTTCCCGGTTTTCTGGAACAAGCCAGGTGACAGACTGCTGTCTCCTTGTGTGCTTCCGATTTGGATGGGGAAACCTGCACTCGGTTTTGATTGTGCCTGCTAAAAATGCCTGCTCTCACACCGCGTTGTGGCGTTCAGTGAGGCAGCCGGGGAGAGATGCTAACTTAGGTTTTGAATCAGAAATGGTACAGCTAAGGCATGGCTGAGCATCAGAGCAGTCTAGGCACATGGATGGGAGTGGAACAGATGGATCCCAGTGCCTCGGAGCAGGGAAGAGCTGATGCATTGTGCCTCACTGGGCTGTGGGCCTTTCCCAGCACTTCACTACTATTTCACATTCTTCGGAGTCTTTGCGATAAATGAACCTGTTCTGAAGCCGTCCTTATTTTGAAAGAAGCAAAACCTTTTTTTTTGCTTTTGGAATATTACCTGTTCATGATGGAGGAAATATTCAAATTGCCACACCATGCTGGACCTTGCATTCTCAAATGCTTTTTTTTGTTTGTGGAATTTTGTGCATCACAGCAATCAGTACTTTAAAGTTTTATGCAGCTGCATGGCTTGAAGAAGGGAGATGTGGTGAGGGGAGGCAGGCGAGAAGGAAAAAAAAAATGGAAGGGAGGTGGAGAAGGCAATTTTATCTGACTTTTTCAGTATATTCGTTTTTGTGTTAGTGGCAATTTCTCTTCACAAAACGTTGGGCCTGAGCAAAAGGAAAAAAGGTAATATTTTTGTCTCCCGCTCATTCAATGGCTCTCAAGCACTCCTGTACATGAACTCCAGCACCTTAGCATAGTTGTGGTGGAGCTTCCTGCATAATTCATCATAAAAGAACATGAGACATTGAGCAGTCAGAACTCATTCAGAGATGTTCTGCATTACTAGCAGCACTGGTAAATATGCCTGCTCCATACATAATTTATGGTTCTCAGCAGAGATAGTTTTATGCTTCATAATAGGCTAGCTTTGATCCCTTAAAATTTGTTTGTTCAACTTAGGGGTTGGGTGCAAAACAAAGACTTTAAAATCTCTTTCTTGCATTGCTTGTTTCAACAGTCTCCATTTCCCCATCCCGTTAACAAGGTTGAAATTGTTTCTGACCCACTTTTGGGGAAATGAGCCTTCCTGTAATGGATTTTGTGTGTAAGACTTTTTATTAGCCAATTCCCTCCACACACAACTTGAAGTAGAATGAAAATTGGTTTAGAAACCTTAGTATAGACTATTCTGTGCTTCTGCTTAAAGAATTTATTGTTATTTCTTATGAGCTGTAGGAGGAAAATGTAGATAGACCTTGTGTTCTGTGGATCCTTATTTTAATGCTGTGATACAGCTAGAGACTGTGTATAAAAGTGTAAAGGAATGTGCTGGAACTCACTGAGATGATTCCATTTTTCAAATTCAGTGAGTTCTCAAGGAAAAAAAAAAAGAAAGAAAAAAGAAAAAGCATATTTATAGTGTTTCCATTTCCAGTAATACTTCAAAACAAAATAACAATAAAATAACAACATGCATTTCTAAATGAAAATTCTCAGTGTTCTTCTCTGCATTTTAAAGAGTGTAAAGTTGTAGGGGTTTTTTAAACAAAATTCATCAGAATTGGTGCATTTCTGTGACATATATCAATTTGACATTTAAGCATTTTATCCTGCTTAATGCAATTTTCCCTGTCCTGTTCTCTATTTGGTTGTTTTTTTTCCCAGTGATTGCTGTGCTTTAACCTATTCTCATTCTTTGTTTTTAAAAGCCTTGTTCACAGCCAAGCTATTTCAGCTACAAAACTTCAGAATTGCCAAGTGGTTTTCAATTTTTCAGCAAATATTAAGAGCTGCCCTTCAGAAACTAGGTTCCTTTTATACATGGCAAGTTAGGCATGTTAAAGACCAATTAAAAGTTGCTTATCCCTGTTCAGACTTCTTGTCATGAGCTTTTTTCCTCCAGTTTCCCCATGTTTCAGTCTTTTGCAGGTAGTCTGCCCAAAGGAATGATTTAAATATTCTCTGTCTGAAGTTCAATTTGGTTTTTCTGTTTTTCTGCCCACTAGACCAGTGTTATGACTCTTGCAGCATCAGGTGCCATTTCTGTGGTGTCATCAGCAAGGCATAACATCATTTTAGTCACTCAGTCCTTTCTGCTGTTATGTTTTAGTGTTTTCTGTGTTGGGGTTTTTTACATAATGTGGTTTCTTGGCTATTTTTAACGACAATAAATTAAGCCTCCATATACACCATAAATTCAAGGTGGAGAGTGGGGTAGAACAAGCACTTTTACCATCCCTTTGACTTGTTTTCTGTAGTCATTAATATCTGTTTGATCACACACCAGCAAAGTTTTTTTTCTGACTTTTTAGGAGTGTAGTTGCTTAGAGAATGAGCATAGCTTTCCTATCTCATCTTTAATGGCACAGTCACACTAGAAAAGCTATCTTCTACTTTTTACCTCCAGTTGCTATTTTAATACTTTAGGCTGAGTCATCTCTAAGGATATGAAGGAGAACAAATAAAAAATTTACTTTCTTGGCTAACTTTCTTGTCTGGCAGAGCTAGCAAATGTTGTTTGTAGCAGTGAGGGGGAGCAGTCACCTTCTCATTGTATAACTGTTTAAACAGATGTTGTGAGATGATGTGATCTGTTTCATTAAATGTCTGCAGTTTTGGAGCAAAAATTTGATTAAATTTATCTATTGCAGTAATGCCTGTGCTGATGATTGTGAAAAACTGTTCGATATAAATAAACAGTGTGTTTTAGGCAGCAAAACCAGAATACCCTTGCCCACTACAGGGGCTTCACTTAAGACATTTCAGCTCAGCATTTCTAAGACATTTCAGCTCAGCATTTCTCGAAGGCCAGGCCCCACATCTGACTCCAGACGCAAACAGAGGTGCTGTTCTGATCGGGGAGCTGTGTGGGATGTGCTCCCAGGCAGCCCAGGAGCGTTTTCCAGCAGCCTGGTGTCAGCAGAGCCCCTGCACCGCGCGGGCTCCCAGGGTTTTCCGCAGGCTCTGGGCTTGCCGTGCGTTTTATTCCGATCTATTGGAACAGAACCTCCCATGCACAAACAAATGTGATGTTGCTGTGGGCAGTGAGAGGGGTTGCTGGTTTTGTTGGTTTTTTGGTTTGTTTTTGTTTTCTTTCTTCCCCATGATGTTGACCTTCTGTGTATGAAGCCTGAAGCAAGAATATTTGTAATGTCAGTAGTTAGAGCAGTCAAAAGCAAGTGAGTTTTCTCTATTGCTGTATTAGTTCTCAAATACAGACTGGGATAGAACTTTAGTGCTTTTCCTGCATCTTAGTGCATTTGGTGTGGCTTTTGGAACAAAATAATCAGAGTGCAGCAAAGTTTTAATCTTTTCTTTCACATTTTCATTTCTATCTGAAAAAGAAAGTTCTTGTCTCTTGCTGTTCTGCGACTGGTCTCATGTAGTTTGGTGTTACGTTTGTTTTCTTAATTGAAGCTCCAGGTCTCAGAATTGCTTATATTTTATATAAAATTATATTTTTTTCCCAAATGGCACTGCATAAAACATTGGAAATATTTATGCAAATCCAAAATCATAATTTTACTTGTTGGTTTCCTCACCTTATTTTCACCCTTTCTTGTAGCCGAGTAATTTATTTTAAAGATTTTTTTTTTTTCTTGATAGAATATTTGGATGGAGCTGTTCTGCCTGTTTTAAAGTAAAGTCAGTAAAAACAAAAATACTGTTTATGGGCCAGTGCAGGTCTACAAGAACTGTATATAAGAGGTTCTTGCTGAAAACATGAGCAGGGTCTAGATTTGTTTTGATTATTTCCCTTTTAGCCCAACACAAAGCCTTTAAAAGCTATTTTTACAGAGGACATCTTCTTAGAACCAGTATATATTCCTAGAAAAGAAGGTTTCCATGCATGGGGAATGAGATGCTCTAGCTACAGTGAATTTATTATTTAAAAATAATTGCCCAGGAGCAGTGTAAATAATGTTAGGGTCTTTCAGTGGAACAGACACTGCAATGTTGGCTTGTTTGGAGACCATAACAATAACCTTGTTTTTTACCATGAAAACATAGAGCCAGAATTATGTTTTAACTAAAAAACAACCAATTATTCTTGGTCTTTTAAATATGTAAACTTCCTTTTTGAAATGTTGTTGTAAGTTGTTTCTGTAAGTGAGTTTGGTGTAATGTTTAAGTGAGCTCTGGCTGGGTTTTGACTCATCCTTTGTAATCCTGCTGCATTGTTATTCAGCTCCATGCATCTGTTTGCATATAAGTATTTCTTGCACACGAGAAATCACAGATATGTGGTTTAGTAATGATTTTCTTTCTTACGAGCTGGTATCAGAGAAGTTCTTCCCAGTCCTGGTGGCCTGGGTTGCCCTGATTCCGCTGTTTGCCATCCAGCCTGGGACAGCTGAAAACAAATATTTTCAGAGATTCAGCTCAAGGTGTGGCCAGCCTGACAGCTCGAGTGGTGCAGGGTGAGGGAGGCAGCACTTGGCCAGGGAAAGAAGCATCCAGGGAAAAGCAGCAGAGATATTCCAGACTCCAGTGAGAGAGGAAGGTCGACTTACTGATCCAAATCTCTCGTACGGGACAGTTGTGCTTGACAAAAGGCTTCAGGGCAGCTGCTTTCGATGGCAGAAAGTATGAATTCTGAATGGAAGGATGTCTAAATTAGACATGATTTAATTATACATCAAATTAATTGAGAAGATCAAATTTTCTTTTATGCCCCTGATTTTTAGACATGGTTTGTTTTGCAGCAAGCCACACTTCTTACTTTTGACTTGTACTAGCATTACTGTGTTGATAAATCCATTTTCATCAGTGGATATTATTCTGGGAGAACTGAAGAATGGAAAGTCCAACAAATGCTATAAGGAAGATGTATAAGTGCATGTAATAGCCTGTAATTCCATGGTGCTCAGGAGAACTCGCTCAGGCTTTTTATGCAATGCATGATGGTAAAAGATGTGTTCACTGCTATCATTCTTTCTGTTCCTTTGATTCTCAGAGTCGAGCAGAAGGAGCAACATCTAAAAGTGAGTAAAACAGCACTTGAAAGCTAGGCTTTTACTAAGGGTTTGGAAGGAATTTGTTATGGATTTTTCTGTACCTTCTTGAAGTGGGGATACATGACTATTGAAATTAAGATGAAGAAAGCAGTATAACGATGTTGCAGAGGATAGTGATCTCTATTCCACAATTGCCTAGCCCAAAGGGGAGATATGGAAGAAACACCCAGGTGATAGAATTTAATTTACCTGAGTCATTTAGCTGATACGACTTTTTGTTTGTGGTTCTGTGAAAGAAACTGGGGAAGATCAGTAAAACTGATGGTGACACTGTAAATTGGGGTGTAGTGTGGAGACAGCTGTGCTTGCTCCAGGTCAGAAATGGTGAAACGGTGTAAATGAAGCCTTGGAGGACTTGTCCTGTAGCTACTTCCCACTGCCTGTTCTGAAGTGAAGGCACTAAACCCTGGACTGCAGACTGGAAAGGAAAAGAGAGTCCAGGTGTGACAGGTGCCTCGAGGCTGAGTATTGACAGAGAAGAGATTTGAATCATGGGCAAAGTCACCTTTTCTGCTGTTTCATGTGCTCTGTGCTCAGATGTGTAGAACTTTGTGCACTCTTTTTAAACTGTGTGACTTCATCACAGAAAATCCCCGCTACATCATCAGCTTCCCTCTCCAGATGAAACTTTTTTCCAATCCCTGTATTCTTAGCTAACTACTCCACAACAAAACCATTTCCTTTCTAATGGCTGCAGTCGGGGGAGTCTGTGCAGCAAACATGTAGATGTGTGTGGGTATAAAATCTGCAGTAACAGTGCTAATAAAACACATTGTGTTCTGAGCACTTGCTTGTTTGCTTTCTCAGTGTTCATAAACAAGTGCTCGGTCTTGACAATACAGAAGTATTGATACTCAAAACAAAGGCACTTGGTGAAAGGGATCGGTTCTCTTGCCTTCCTCTCATATATGGCATTTCAAGCAGGGATTTTGATAGCTGAGTGGAAGAATGCCAAGAATGAGATGCTTTGTGCAAACAGAAAGAAAAAAATGAGTTGAATGTAAGCAGGCAACAAGATGTAGAAATGATCATGTTGCATTTTCTTCTCTGTAGGTTTAAAAAATTAACAAAGACCAGCTAGGGAAAAAAAAAACAACAAAACAACAATTGATTTTACTCAAATATAGGACATGCTGTGATTGAAAACCACAAAAATGATTATGTTCATTCTCATTCTAAAGACCTAAACCCAAGAGCCCTTGTATGAAATATATTTCCAAAACTTACCTTAAAATCCCAGAGTCTGGGCACTCCCATGTAACTTACATTACCTCATAACACATTAATTCGCTGCATTTCTCTTTCATTTCTCCACCTGAGAAATGCACTGTGCTGTCTAGAAAAAGTCTTGATATCTCGATCTATGCAACAGATGTGAGTCATTGTGTCTCCTCCTCCCCTCTCCTGCCCTCCCCTGATGTGCAGATATGGTCTTTGACATTTATATTTCTCTAATGGGGAAATATATTTCTCTGTTTAGGGTAGTTGTCATAGCTGTTTTTAAAAAAAAAAAAAAAAAATCTCTATAATAAAGCTAGTATATCAGTGTTTTAAATTTTATCAGACATCCTCCTCTTCCATGTATTTAATTCTTTACTGAGTGGGAGATTTATGTTTTGTAAGCCCCTGCATTTTCAAAATGAACTTGTAGTATACTTTAAGGCATTTTAATTCATTAATTCATGCTCTGGTTGCTTTTTCTTCTTATGAATAAACCCATCAACGCTCAGTAGTAATGTAATTAACACTGGCTAGAACAGGCTGCAAGAACCCCACAAACATTGCATGCATTTGTGGGGCAAAGCTGCTGAGCTGACAGCTATCCAGTAAGAGCCTGAACTGAGAAATCCTTCTTTTCTTTGCATTTCCTAATTGCATGGCAGCGTTTTTTGTGGGTTTTCCCAATATTTCCTCCCTTAGGGTGATTAGGGTGATTTTTGTGGATCCTGCAGATTTGACACGAGCAGGTATTTTCTCAGCCACGTGCGGAGTTAAGCGGTGTTTTCTCTTCTCTGGAAGACAACATTTTGTTAGGTACCGAATAACCTTTAGAATAATTCAGTAAATTATAAAATAAAAGGCTTCAACTAAAATATTCTTACAGCCGAGTAGGGAGTCTAGTCAACCATTACTGACATTGATTCACTGACCTAGAAAATGACTTTAATGCACATATCAATTTACTTGCTGATTTCTTGCATGTCAGTGGGTTTAAAAAAAAAAAAATTTGCAAAACTATTATTGCAAAGAGCCCTTGTGTATCACCTGTTAGAAAATTTGTTAAAACTTTTCTATACTAAATCAATTATAGAGTTATTGTAGCCTCTTTTGTGAACCTTTTTTAATAAAAAAATATTTTTTTAAAGCTGAACTTTTTTTTAAAGTTGAACATATTAGCTGTACTAATATGAGAGTATTTATATGGAGCTGATTAATTTGATTCTTTGCCTTTGAATACAGTTAATTTAACAGTGATTCTCATTCCAGATCTGTAAGGGATTCTTTGTGCAAGAGGACATATCTAAATATGATTTTAAGGAAGACAAAAAAATTTCTTAAGAAATGTGCAATTTTCTAATTGAAAGTAATTGATGAATAAAGTTATTCTGTCATTGGACAGAATTAGGCTTTTTTGTTAATAAAATACAAAGACTTCAGACCAGATGACACTGAAGCTAATGCAAATACTTCTTGTGGAAGTTCAGAAGTCACTTCTGAGTTCCTGGTTCTGCCACTGGCTTCACACAGCTGCCCCTGTCCTGTCCCTTTTTGTGCTTTCTGAAGGGCCAGAATTTAATTGGCTCATGAGAGAGGAATAATGAATGCCTATACCTAAAAACATGTCCAATGAATGCATAAAGAAACTTGGGAAATGTTTTTTGGCTGATCCCTATTGTTAAACCAAATTATTGCCTTTAAGAACAGCAAGGGCAAGAATTTCAGGCAAATATAATATTTGCGTTGGAGCTTTTTATTCATAGACAACTGGAAATAACGGACTCCATGTTGAATTCTCGCAAATAAAAGGGATCCAAAGGTCACAATAAAAAAAGAAAGAGATTCCAGAATAAGAACTTAGGGATTTTGAATAAGAGACTGTTCCTACCACCCACAGTGAAAGTGAGGTCAAGTGATGAAAATATAATTTTTCAAAAGGCAGTTTTTGAGGACAGCTAGAGAATTCAGGAATATAATTTCCTTTAAATTATCATAGAATCATAGAAACCCAGAATGGTTTGGGTTCAAAGGGACCTTAAAGTTCATCCAGTTCCATGGGCAGGGACACTTTTTGCTATCCCAGGTTGCTCAAAGCCCCATCCAGCCTGGCCTTGAACACTTCCAGGGATGGGGCATCCACAGCTTCTCTGGGCAACCTGTTCCATATTTTAAATTAAAGGATTTAAATTTTCTTGCACCTACCTCCCCTTAACAGTTCCCATTGTCACAGTCTGTGCAATCTGTTAGGGGCACGATACTGAATACAACTTGCATTTAGGCGTTCCTAAATTTATATGAGCAGGGAAATAGAAGTCCAACATATGAATGTATCTTTCTAATTAATATCTGTGTGTTAACCTAAGGTTCAGTACCACAACAGGGAAATTTAGGGATGTGTTTTAAAGAACCCAGGTTTATGTTTAGCTATGTATGAGGAGCATGGCATTTGTAAATAACCCTTTTGGAGAAGACTGAAAAAAAACCACAATCATTATACAGCACCGCGCTCAGTGAAGCCACAGCAGCTTTTCCCTGTCTCTGCTGCTACATGGCACACATCCAGATATCTGCTGTACTAACATTTGCTCCTGGGAGGAGATGAAGAAAAAAGAGTCCATAAGGTTTCCATTGGCCTAGACAACTGAAACATCTGCTAGATTCACGAGCAGCTTGCTGGCCCGAGTCAGCAGGGAGAGCTGCTGCAGATCAGCACTGCCATATCAATGGATATTTCATAGACCACAGGGAGGGAAAAAGAAAGTCAGTCAAGTAAGTGATTTTATTTCAAAGTACACCGAAGTCTAATGCAGTTTTGCATAGAGTGATATCTAAATTGCACAAAATTAGAGCCACGTCTACAGCTGATCTGCGTGCAAGGCTCATTAGGGAAGGAGGTACATGAAAGAATAGCAGGATCCAATCCTAATCTACTAATATCTGCTAATAGGAGCAATTCACCCAGGCTCCCAGATGAAATCTGGCGAAAAGCAACAACCTGAGAAAATCTCTTCACTCAGATTGCACTGGAAGAAACCTCCTCTCTCTTTCTGAAATACAAGTAGTGTTGTTGGAAGGGAATGGGGCCACTCTTTGTTGGGACACACAGCAGAGGGAAAGAGCAAGTGTTGAAGCAACAAGGGGAGAAGACAGAGTGGAATATAAAACCTTGCTTGGTGTAAGCTGCCTTTCCTTTCTGTAGGTCAAGCCTGGCTTCTGACACCTAAAAGTGTAGTCTAGTCTAAGTAATTTTGTTGTTTATAGTTTGGTGCCACTTAGGCTCAAAAGGGCCACTAGAATTGTATACAGCAGTCATTCTCCAGACCAAATTCCTGGCTTTATTTTATTGTGTAAACCAAAACAGGGGGGAGAAAAAAACCAAGTACAAAATCAGTTTTAAAACTGTTGTTTTGTACTTGAACTTTCATGAGCTTAAACAGAGCTGTCTTTCCGAGATCTCTGCACAAGAAAAAGTCAGACATCAAAGGAGGTAAATATTGGCTGGGTGGGTGAAATCATCAGTAGCAAAAACCTTGTGAATATACAGATGATCACAAGTGTAATTCACTTTATTAATCATTCTGAATTCTGCTCTGTGAGAATTAGAGCTGCTTTCTTGGAGAACATTCCCAGTTGGCCAGGAAGTGTCCGGGTATTGGTCAGCACAAGGTCATGAAGGGAATGCCTGTTCAGATCAAACCCTCTGCAGGCACCACGTTTCCCACCTTCGAGACAGCGCTGCCTTTTGTGTGTTAGAAGCCAACATCCACACACAACTCTTCACCCAAGTTTTTTTATTTACGAAGGGGATTTTGTTGGAAGCATGTTTAACTTGTCTGTATTTTGTTCCACTGACAGAATTCAAAGATCTGACTTCCATATATTGATCCCCATTTACTGCTAGGATAGTTTTATCAGGACTATTTACAACTATGGAGTATTTCACTGAAAAACACCAATGATCTGGTAATCAGAACAGATAAGTCTCTGATCAAAATCTGGTTTTCCACCTTTGCTTTTTTCTTCACTTACCTTTGAGGGGTGGCATTTTACCTGAAGCAAATTGAAGAGTGAAAATGTTGAAAGTCCAGGTAGCAAAGATTCCTTTAGTGTACTAGTGCAATGGCAGGCAATTCTTATTCAGACTTGTTTCCAAAGCAGAGGTGGTAAGATCAGTGTTTAAATGTGCTGTTCCAGTCTAATTAAAACATACAATCTGAAGTAAAGTTAAAGTCCCAGAAACAAGCTGGGGTTTAGTAGAAATTTTATCACTGTTCTTCTTGGGCATGTGTGTGTAAAAAACTACACAATATGTGTTCACTTCTATGCTTTAACAAGAATTAAAACTACTGTGTGGGCAAATACTGAGGCAAACCTAGAAAAGTTTTAATTTTCACTCTTGCTCAGCAGCCCAGCACAGTGAAAAGTTCAAGCTTCCATTTAAAAACAGGAGATTCCATGTGGTGAGTGAGCTTTTGCCATGGGTGTTTATAAATAACAATAACCATAACTTCAGTTATGGTGCATTTCTGGGGGGTTCTGAATGCTTTTTGAGGTTACAAACATTCAGACAACGGCATTGCTTGGAGCTTATTTGTATAGCTGTCTTTTCTGTCTTTGAACTTCGCCTTTGGATGACATTTCAGAAGTTGGTGAGACAACGTTACAAGTGGAAGGATTTTAAACCTTGGTTGTGTCCTGCTCAGATAGAAAAAGTGGTCAAACAGAGAGCAAAGATAAATAGGTATAAAATAAGAAAGTCCTTGCCAAGTGGGTTACCTGAATGTTGGACTTCAAATACCACAATTTGTCTTGAAGGATGAAGGAAGGAGGAAAAGCGTATTCCTGGAGAGATGCAAGTATATTTTCCTTTATAGAACTCAATAGCTGGAAAGCCTGAGAGAGTATTTTTTTCTAGTAGACTTGAGATTTTTTCATAAATGGGAGAAAGGAAGTTGTGGAATGGGTTGAAGCACAATGAGGAGGGAAAAAATGTATCAGTAAATCTTTTTTTCTTCTTTGTGTAATTTCCTTGCCCTGGAATGTTTGATTTGGAAAAAAGAAAACAAAAGTATTTTGATTTTTTTTCTGAAGAAAAATTGTTTTCTTTTAGTACTGTGTGAAAAGTTAATCTTTCTAATGATATTAGTCCACGTTTTCCTGTAGCCAAAATTTCCTCAATTATTTTGAAATTTCTAGTAATTTCCAACTTCCTTAAACATTACTTATTTCCAATACAAGTATTATTTTTCAATTTTTTTTTCCCCAATATTAATGTCAAATGCTTTTATGTTACCCAGAGTATTTCAAACCAGGATTAAAATGGAGTAGAATTGCAGGAAAGGCTGTGGTTGGGCTACTGAGCTCTCTGGGAATCAGAATGGGAATCTCCTTGGAGCATTGATGTGAATCAAGAAAATGCAACTGTTCTCATTTTACAGATTAGGAATAGAAATGTGGTGACAATGAGGCCCAGATCCTCAAAGAAATTAGTGTCCAGCTCCTTACTCTCCCAGTTAGGACTGGATACTGTCCTGCTTTTAGAGAAAAGGGACTTCACAATTTTTAAGGCACAAAAATTGAGCATAATGTTTTAAAAGAGCTTTGATCCCTATTTACAATTATGAGAACTAGAAAATTCATCAGTTTGTTACCACGTTTGTGGGAAGATGGGGTTAACTTCAACTGGGCTTGGATTTGTAACTTCCATCAGGAATTTAGAGTGGTGGAGGAGAACGCCTTTTAATAAATAATAACTGAATAAAATCACTTGATATTCTTTTCCATTCACAAGCAAGATAACACCATGATGATAGCCTAAAAAGAGTCAAAAATAGTCACTTCTGCAAGGTTCCTAGGAAACAGCACTGTTTGTGTCTACTTTGTTTTTTTCCTGTTGTCTCTCTCATACTTTTTCCTGTTTATCATTGTGGAATAATTTTACTTCAACGTGTTTGTTGGGTTTTTTTTCCAATTTATATCTGCAATCTCTTTCACTGTAATAATAGTCTAAATTAATTATATATTGAGGTAGCTGCTGGTTTGGAAACATATGCCTGAAACACAGGGAGGAAAGGAAGGAACAGAGGCTTCCTCCTTCTCTATTTTTGCTGTCAGACATAAATTCTGTAGTCTGAAATCAGAGGCTGTGCTGGTGCACTCTTGTCCTTTGCCTTTGCATTATTTTAGTATTGCTGAAACATTTAAAAAGTCTTGACGACCTTGAATGCACAGTCTGGGGGTAACAGTTCTTCTCTGCTTTATTTCTTCTCTCTCTCCTAAACCTGTCATTCTGTAGTAAGTTTCTGCAGTGATCTCATTAATTCCAATGTTCTCTGCAAGAGGTTTTGTTGCTGGAGTATGTAGCAGTTATTAGAGAACACAATTTTCTTTGGTTTGTTTCTTTTTTTAAACCGTGTTTCTTCAGTGAGGAAACGATTTACAGGATCTTTTCTCTGGGCATAAACTCAAAGTATATACAATCCAGATATGGGACTAAATTATTGCTGTTTAAGACAGTGAGTTCAGAAAGGTGAATCTACCTAGTCAAAGGCTCTGTGTACCAAATAATGCTCAGGCAATTATTTTGTTCTTTAAAAACAGTGTACAAATGCAGTTTAACACGCAGGCACATTCCTCTGTTGTCTTTTAGAATAAAGCAAAGCAGGTAGCTGGGCATCAAGACTTAAAGTGTCTTTTTTAATCTGTCATCAATGTTTTTACCACACTCCTAAGACTGTTCTAATAAATTTTTAAAACAGTAGAGGCAACAAGTTACTAGTAGGTTCTTCCTTCAAAATTTCCAAGACACTAACCTTCAGTTAGGGAAGTAGATTCATTCCCATTGCAAAGTTAGAAGAAGCACGCAGTTGCACAGTAATGCAGATCTCAGTTTATGCCTGCTGAAATGCAGTTCACAATATCCTTGCTCTTTAAATTAGATAAAGACAAGCTAATAACACTTCGTCTCCTTGGAGAGGTGTTTGCATTATTTCATATATAAATTAAGCGAGAAAGCCAGGAAAGTAATTCAGTATATTAGATGTTTCATCATACTGGCTTTTTTTTCCTAATGTTTTTGTTCCTTTACTAAGAAAGAAGGCCAAATTTAATGTATTCTCCCTACAGATGCAAGCTGCTATTTGAAGTAGTAAGTTGCTTGCCCTCTTACCAAATAGATACTCTGTTTTTGTTTTTAGGGCCTGGTCCTATTAAAACCAATATTAAAAATCAGAATGTTTTGAAAAATAATTTACTCAAGGTTTGGTTTTTGTTTTTTTTTTTTGTTTTATTTATTTCCTCTGATACGGCTTTGCATTTTGATGGGCTCTGGTGTTGGCTGACATCGTGCTGTAGAGGTGTCAAATGAAAAGTCCATGGCTTTGTGATTCTGTGCAAGACTGGAAAGGATAAATCTCTGCCATAAGAACTGCAGACTTTACTTTTTCCCTCCTGTATGCTGATAAATTTCATTTACCTCCCAGGACACTGGGCAGCCAGGCTCTCAAAAGGCAGAGCCGATGTGCCAAAACATTGAGAACTCACTGCTGTCTCTCTCCCCTCTTTTCCAGGCTGTCATCTCTACCCAAAACCATTTCTTTTTGTGGCTTTCTGATGCACAGTGATAGAGTAGGCAAAGCTTGCTGCACCGACACTGTGAAATGCTCTTAATTTGTGACATAACTGTTTACAACAAAAAGAGACCTTTGCAGAAACAAAAGAGAGGATTGTGTCTTCCCAGTGCTTACAGCCACCTAGTCACATTTATAATTAGCCTGGTTAAATTGATTAGAATGTATCACCTAAGCATCAAGTGGAAGTGTTGAACTCATTAAAGAGCTTTCACTGTAATTGCAAAAAGTTTAAAAAAAAAAAAGCTACAAAACCAAGCAAAAAACCTAACCAAACATAAACAAAAAAACATGAGATTAACTCACATGATGAATGTTTATAAACTGGACCAAATAATGATAATTATTCTACATAGACTTGTCACATACTGAGATAGAAATCAGTGTTAAATGTAAAAGCAGTTTAGCCATGATTTCTGGGTGGGAAAAAAAAAAAAAAAAAGCCTTTCTTGACAGGAAGCAGCTTGTGGCTAATGAGATATGAGTATTGGTCCTCCACAAAGCATTGCAGAAACGACCTGTGGTAGAATAGACTTAACTACAGCTCCATCTAGTCCAAATAGTTGAAATAATTTTGCTAACAAAGCTTCTAAAATGAGCAGAGGAGCTGGGATACAACAGGATGGCAATGTTGTGCCACCTTTTTGCAGTAATTTCATCTCTTGTTATAATTTACCTCTGCATAACCTTGTAGGGCTTACCTTTTCAGAGGCAAGGGAATTAATAATGTGGGCCATCAGAAATTTTTTATTTTTTTAACTCTTTTTTAGTGTACTCCATACAGGCAGTAAAATTGTTTCTCCTGCATGAAGGTTTGACTGTGGAACAGAATGCGATTGTCTCTACTGTTGTGGATAGAGATAGAGATGGATAGAGATAGAGATATAGATAGATATAGATTATATAGATATAATAATATATAATAATATAGATATGTTTGATTGACTTGACTTGCTGGTGGAGGTTAGAAATGCCATTCCCAGCCATTTGTTGAGGGGAAAGCAAGGAAGCTGGATGGGTAGCCCTGTCTTTAGGATGGTCATCATCTGAGTTTTATTCATTATCTCAATTATGCCTGTCAGTCACCACAGTTAATAGTAAAGCAGGAAATAAATTGTGCAGAACTTAGCTAAAAAGCTGCGTTCAGTGCAGTGAAATACAGAGGGTGTATAAATACAGGAGGAAAACCAGAAGGGTGTCTGAGGAAAAATACAAGCACCATGATAAACCTTCAGTCACACCTGCCAAGGCCAAGGAGATTTATTTAGGTGTGCAAACAGGAATACAAAAAACTGGTAGAGAAGTGGCATCACCTTGGTATTTTGCCTTCTCTGGCTGCAGCAGGGGGGGTTCCAGGACTGAGCTGCACACTTCAGAAAGAAGAGGACACATGGAAGAGGGCACAGAGAAGAGCCACAGACTAATTAAAGGATTAGGAAAATGGGATTTCTGCAGAAAGACTTAGGAGCTCAATTTATTTAGATTATGAAAAAGAAGGTTAATAGGTGATATGATCAGTCTCTAAGTGCTTACAAGAGAAATTCAGTAAGAGAGGGCTCTTCAGAGGGGGGAAAAGTTATGAGAACGAGTGGAAGCTGGGTGCTACAGCGCAACAAATTCAGAGTACGAGTAAATTCCATGGTTTTGTTAGAACGATGATAGTTCTGGCTCTCTGAAATAAGTTGCTGAAGGGGCACAAATTTTCCTTTACTTGGCTTCTTAATTCGAGGTGAAATGCTTTTGTTAGAGGACATTAACAGAAACAAGGTTCTCCCACAAAGTGCTGTAGATCCTCAGGAACCAGATACAATCTTTAGTGGCATAAACCACTTCTTGGGCACTTTTCCTGCCGTGTTAAAGGGCACGATGCTGATGCTTTCTTTAGTGTTCACCTGTTTCATTTAGGGTTTTACCATCTACTTCAGTCCTTCCAGCCCCAAAGTTCCTACTTCAGTATCCCAAGTTAGATGCAGATACAAACAGTAAAGTGAATCTCATAAATTTTTCTGTGTCTTAGTTTTCCCATCACTCACTAATAATTTCTGTCTTCATTAAGAGATGTGCAGTGTCCATTCATTGGTATTTGCTTTATCTATTTGTCTCTGTCCTGCACAGCCCCCCTTCTTTCTACTTGGGCTGCTTTCCATGTTAAATATCTCATTTTCTCTGTGCCTCTTTCTCCACTCCAAGCTTCCCATGAAGCTCTGTGCATCTTCTCCAGAACCACACAGATTCTCTGTTGGCAAGGGATAAGATGAATGTTTCAGTCTTATTTTCATATGCTAAATTAATCCTCGCTTCCGAAACATCAGCAATCACTAGGCTGGCCAGAGAAAAGAAAGTTCTTCCGACCTCTTCAGGTTATGGCACCTAGAGTTTCCATGGATATGGTTGATCAGAATAGTTTCCCTACTGACCAGAGATGAGTCTGTGACGGGGCAGTCGTTAGCAAATGATAGAGTGCATGTACACTGACACCTTCATGATAAGAGCTGTGATATCAGACAGAGAATACGGGGTAATTATGGGGAGATCTCTTAAACTGTGTTAATGGGGTCCTAAATCATTGCAGCAGGTTTTTTATTAAACTACCTCCCATTCCAGTTCTTTAATGTAAATGACAGATTTCACTTTGCTAATCTCTGGCACTAGGTTCTGTTTAATGCTTCTTGTATGCAGAAAGTAATGCTTCTTGTATGCAGAAATGCACGTAGCCTTCTAGTCACAACTCATACTTTAGAAGGTTATTTCCCTGGTAAGTTGCCTGTAATTTAGTGGAAGTAATAACAGTCTGTGTGTGTTTTTCTGGATTTTAAAAATTCTAATTTAAATGATAAGCAATTTATGCAATATCTGGAGGTTCCTTGACACATTGGAATTGAAAGAGGAGAAATGGAAGGAAATGACAAATCTTTTTTTTTTTTTTTTTTTTTTTCCCCATCCTTGTTTATGATTTTTCTCTCATCGTGCATTTCTCAATGTGTGGTTTTCAAGAAGCAGGGTTTGATTAATGAAGTGTCAGATACAGAGGATGTCATGAGAATTTTGGCATTTATTATTTGTAGCATTTAAATTAGCCGTGGTATTTTTAGTATTCCTTATTTTTTATTTACTATATCTGTTCTCCTGTTGATAGTAAATACCCTCCTTAGAGTAAATACCAGTACACAGTAAATCTTGATCTTTGGAAAGCTGTAGTTGATATTTATACAAAAATTATACCAGTTATTCAGATTTGCATTTTGATGAAAATATTTTATTTATTTCACTGATGTGGGTGCTTATGTTGCACATCTAAGACCATCACAATTATTTTATATAGGGAAATCAAAATCTGGCTAGAATTACATTTTTGCCAATATTGGGAGGCCAAATAGGAGAAGTTCAGTTGTTAATTTTTAGTTGCTCTGTTTTATTTAGTACTTCCTTGCTCTGGTCATCTGAAAACCTGTATCCTAGGTAGTAGATTTCCATATTATCATGCTTTTATAGAGAAGACATGCCTCAGTTTAACTTAGTTGGGAACAACTCTGTTGAGAGACACTAAAATAAGATGTATCTCTGAAGGTTTTATGCTGGATTTGTGAATCTCTATTGGATCATTAATGGATATTGTATATATTATTTCCTTGATGTGCTTATGACATGTCTATGAGCTTGTTCTCTCCTGTAGGACTGTAGAGAGGTTTTTAATTTCTGACACATCCCACTTGAGTGTCAGTCTTCACTTTATACTTCATATGCAAGCATCTCTACCTACTCTTCAGTGCTTCTTTTAATAGAACCTGTGTAAAAGGAGAAGAAAAAAGCACATATTTCATTTAGAGTATTGGCTTGTCTTTCTTTCGCATTGTACCCTTATATAAATAGTGTATCTCCTAGATAACCATCATACATTCAATGATGTGTCTTGTTTATTACTGAAGGTTTTTTCTTCTTTTATTACTGTAGGTTCTTTTTCCTATCCATGTTAAAAACGACTTCCGTGTTTTTCCTGTGCTCCCTTCTCGCAGTCCTGTTCGTCAGAACGCGTTGTGCTCTTTGACAAGGGGTGTGCTATTCTCACACTCCATAAACACTTTTGTCTAACTATGCCATTGAAAAGGCTTGTGATTCAGGAACCTGACCAATTCTGCTCCTGCATTGTGTGGAGGCATTTGGAAATCTTCCCAGTGACTTTCCAGCAGGCACTTAATGTGATTCATAATGCTCTGGGATGGAATCACAGATGTGAAAGAGACCCACTGCATCATCTCTTCCGTTTTCAAATGAGATCAGGTTATATTCCCCCAACAGACTATGCATCAAGCATTAGATTCACACGACGTTTGCTCTCCAACAGCTTTGCAAAGCTGACACAGAAAACACCGTCCTGAGAGGCCTTTAAAATGTATAAAAAGAAACAGGGAGTCAAGGTTGCCCCGTCCCTCTGTCTTAAAAACTGTGTGGATTTTTATGTTGTGCTTTCAGTGATGTTTTCAGCAATGATTTAACTATATTGCCCGCACTGAGATGTCTTTGGGTATGTCTGAGGAGAAAAAACTGCAGAGTATTTCTTTGGAACTGTATGTGACTTACAGAAGGGGAAAAAGAGGGGGGAAATCCTTATGTCTTAATTAATCTAGCTGTTTCTCAGATACAGGGAATATATTGTAAATGTAATTTGTTTGAAATTTATTGTACTGCCTTTCTTTGGTCAGACTAGATCACATTGAATTCGGGGTCTGTAATCTCTGGGAAGCTGCTGCAATAAATTCAGTCCTACAACTTAAATATTTTTCCTTTTTTTTTTTTTCTCTTATTCTCTTCCTTTCTGCATCCCTTCCCTCCCTCCTCAGGCAGCCAAGGGCAGTTCCCACTCACACAGAACGTCACAGTTGTTGAAGGGGGAACAGCAAATTTGACCTGCAGGGTCGATCAAAATGATAACACCTCCCTCCAGTGGTCAAATCCAGCTCAACAGACACTGTACTTCGACGACAAGAAAGGTAAATTGTTTCCTGAATTCACTCTTCTGTGCTGTTTTTCATAAGAAAGAAATGTTTTAAACCATCTCTGTTTAATGTGAATGTATTTCCTGTATATCCTAGGAATAGGTGTTTTCAGTTATAATTACTATATTTACTTTTTTTGGGTTTGTTTGGGTTTTTTTGTTTTTGTTTTTTTAATGGGAGTTCACTGTAATACTCATACTCTTGCATATAACATCATATTTAAATTTCTAAAGAAAAAGAATAGGATTTGAAAGGCTTTACGGTAAGATAATTTGGAAAAAGTCATTGCCAAATATCTTGGAAGTGCATTCATGAGTGGCAAGTGGTGGCAAGAGAAGTAGTAGCCCATGAAAGTTGTGATTTGTTTTTATTAGTGTGTAAATATATATTATATATATATTTACATTTATGTATATGTACCCACAGTTTGCTTCAAGTGTGCAGCAGTCTGGTTGTTAGTGCAATGCACAGCTGCTGTGGTAGGTGTTCATAACAGCTAATAAAAATGTTGGATTTTGTGTCCTGATATTTCCAGTGTTTCCATGCACAGGTTTTTTTAAAGTTTTAGTTAAATCAGAGGAGAAAAAAAAAAGACAGGAAAACATGCATTCCTTACAAAAAGAAGGGCATTAGCTCAGCAGTGGTTTATATTTCTAGATGTTGGTTTGAACTAAAAAAGCATTGCATTTTACATAAAAGAATGTTAGCATAAAGATTACACTAGGTTCTGTAAAGGAAGTCAGGAGTAATAATTCATCACTTGGCTTTAAAAAGATGTAAAAGCTTTGGTGTTGATTTCAGTGGTACAGAAGCTCAAGTTATACTTAATTCTGGTGCTTGAATTTATTTTGAAAGGTGCTACGTACTCTAGAACATATTTTAACAAGTGCAGTTATTACTCTGCTTAAAATTAAAGAACTGCTGTCCAAATGCTTTGCTGAATGATTACAAGATTTTAAAACACCTTGTAGGACTGAAAATGCTTTGTGGATCTGTGCACTTCAATAAAAGAGAATCTAAAACCTGTCATTTTATACCTGCAGAAGCTGCAATCAAAATATGTTTTTTTACTATTAATATAATAGCTGAATAGAATCTCTTGATGGTGTTGAAGTGGTTCCTTTCTCTTTTATCTAATTTCCTGTAGCGTGTAATCATTTGATTTGCAATTTCTTTGAAATCATAAGTACTTTTTGAATGTAGGATTGAAGATGAGAGGTTTATAAGGTGCAAACTTCCCAGCTGTAAGTCCTGCGCTGTAACCTTTGCTCACCTGCACCCCTTTGTTTTAGCTGCATTCATTATTGATTTGGGATGGGTAAGTAATGTCTGCAAAACTAAAAGCAGAGAGACCCTGTCTGTTGACAGAGAACATCCATACTCAGAAAATCTGTATCTTTTATAAAATAAGTGACATTTTAGAGGATGCTGAGAAGGACGTGTGAGGAATGCAAATACATTAATTTGAGTGTTGTAGCCATTTTGGTGTGAATTGAATATTCTGTGTGCTTTAGCTAAATCTCTACTTCTACAACAAATAATTAAAGTTTGTATTACTTTTTAATATAATGAATTAAAGCAACAGAATTTGAATGGCATGCAGAGTAGTAAGTACTGGAAGCAATTTATATTCCCCACAGGAAATGTGCAGAGCTGAAGTGTGTAAATTTAAGGGACTGCAGTCTTTATTGAACTTTCAGCTTGTCCCAAGACTTGAAGGAATATTTGATGATTAATTTTATGGAGGAATTACTCTGCATCTGTTACACATGAAAATGTCTTCATGTGGTCAAGAAAAACTTCAGGTCCTGTAGTTGGAGTTATTAAATCTTATGTTGGCAAAGGTTTGCACTCTGTGTGCCATTTCCAGTCTTGAGTACACTGAGGGGAGTGAGCAGTTCATCCAGCTCCTGTATGGAAAATATTCTGCCGCTTCTGAAAGTGAGGTTACAGCTTTCACTGGCAATTTTTCCTGTGTGTATGTGTTCATATAAGAAAGAAAGAGATTTCCCTTACATGCTTTTGATGCTTGCATTATTGGAGCCAAATTGGAGAGAGATATTTATCAGCGGTTTTCTCAGGAAATGATGGCAAAGTGAAACTGTAAAGGCTTCCCCTATTTTTCTCTCCTCATTTCTCACTCCTCCCAGCCAGACACACAATTTGGCTATAAAAAAGCAGCTCTCTACTAGATCCAGTCATTGCATTTAATTTATTGAGAGCAGTGCCTCTGCCAGAGTCTATTCAAACCTGTCTCTTATTGTTAGCCAAAACCAACCTTCAGGTCTTACTTATCCTTTCAGCACCATGAACATTGCTGTTTAATAGCAATGTTTCTCAAACCCTGAAAATTAATGGAAGCTTGAACAGCTATAAAGGTTATATTCTGTGTAGAAAACAGGAGCTTAGAAAAGGAGCATCACCAGTAGCCTTTTTATCCATCAGAGCTGAGTAACTCTGGCTGTTGCCATGTTCAGAACTAAATCAAATTTGCTTACTTTGAACTTTACTTCCCTTCAATAGGTTATTTTTAATTTATATGAACGGCACACATAGGAATAAGAATATATTTCTTTCATGTCTGGAAGCATAAAACAAATCTAAGAAGCCTTTTTGTTGATTGCTATATGTTTTAATAATTATGAGAGAGTCAAGTAGTAAAATGAAGACAGGCGTGTAAGTGTCGAAAGAGGGTCAAGAGTGCAGCAGAATATGAGGGAGGAGAGAGCTGTCAGCATATCAAACAATTAAGGTTAGAAAAGACCTTTAAGATCATCAAGTCCAACCACTGACCTCAGGACCACCACCATATGGCAAAACAGGTGCCAAAAATAGAGCAAATTGCCCATGTGGTGAAAAGCTCTCCCTGCTGGATTGTCTTTGGAGGGACCCCTTTCATGTTCATGCTTCTTTGCCAAGCAACTTGGTTCCCCTGTCTTGCAAAGCTGTTTTCTGACCAAAATAGAACTTCTTGTGAAAAAGGGAAAAATAGTCACCTGGAAGGAATGTGCCCTTCACTTTCCTGTGCCTTTCTACAAGGAGTTAATTGTTAGTCTCCTGTTTATTAAAAATGGATGATATATATATTATGAAAAGCACATTCATGTAATTTTGCATTTGTCTAAGCTGTGATGCAATCACTGGCATTGCAATTAGGAGTCATTCCTCCTTTTCTGTTCTAGATATTCTGAAGTACAGAAATGCAATGAGCCAAATGTGCTAACACCAAAACCGCATTGTTAAATTTACTCTTCTGCTTCCCCTCACATACTGCCATGGCCACCTGTTAATAAATTTGGTTTTTTCTCTGTCAGGAGGATTGTGTGGCTGGTAAAGAACACTTCCACCCTCACCTTCACACCAATTTAATATTTATTTTAAATTTATGGAGGAGATAAGGACTGTTTTTGACTTGAGGCTTTCTAGTTCTTGGCCAATACAGATGATACAGACAGAAAATTAGGAGAGCCTTGTTTCAGAAAAGGCAACACTGAATTTAGTGCATGTGAAATCGCAGTTCAGAGGTTGTTTCCAGGTCTTCATCACTTGCAGTAGATGACTTTTTTTTTGTTGTAAATTTAGGCCTAAAATGTGTTTGATTCACTGTGGTGATGGGAATTGGGAGTGGAATGAAATCCTATTTTCCTACAGGAAATTAAGTTACAGCTTTACTTTATTATCTGACAAAGGTGAAACTTGCTTCCCTCCAACTCTTTCTCTGACACTGTAAAATATATTAAGAGTCGAAATAACTTTGTCTTCATTATTATTCTAATACAGAGTTGCTAAAATATATGAAAATAGAAATGTAGGCTCTGATGGAGTTGGTTTCATTGATGACCTGTCTCCTTCAGCTGTCTCTTTGCCGTCCTTTTTGGCACTTTTGTCTTTTTCTGGTTCTTCTACCTCAGAGATTCAAGGGCATGGTGTATCAATTTGATTTTTAACTCTTTCATTTGAAATATCAAATCAGTCAAAAATGCTGTATTGAATAAGTGGATACATGCCCCTAAATGTTAATTAAATCTTAAAAAACTTACCTTGGTCTCCCACCCCCTACTCCCCCAAGAGAATTTTAAAAATTGGAAAATAGGAATTTACAACTCAGCCTAAGCAAGTCCAGATTCTCTGGAAATAAATGCAAATTGCATGCTGCACTTGAAATGAGTCTTTCCCTACACAATTTTCAATTAAAATGAATAATTGCCATAGAAACCTCCATATCACTTTATGCACCCAAGTACCTATAATTGCATAGCTGCCTTTGGAAGAAGCACAATGTGCAACAGTGTAGAACTGGCAGATATTATTTTAAATTAATATAGGTTATTTTAGTTTATCTTCACTGGTGTCACTTCTTAAGGATTTCGAGAGGGCAATAAATGCAGAGAGACATAAATATGAATGCAGAGCTATAAGAAAAAGGCCACAGCATGGAAACACAGAGATATTTGATAAAGAGAAGACTGAAAAGAACCTTTACGCAACTTGCTACAGCACCCATCTTCTCATATTCCCATTCAGGAGGGCACAGACATAAATATGGAGCAGGATATTGAGTTACAAGCGAGGCCTGTACAACCAAACAACGGCTGTTGATATCAAAGGTGTTTCATCTCCTCAATATGAAGATGTGCAATCAGACTATGAAAAGGGAGATAATCTGTACCTGGTGTGTCATACCTCACAGTCAGGCAAGTGCAAGTGTGAAATTCCTGCTCTCTACCTTAGCAGGGAAGTGTGCAGGTGTGTTGATAGCAAAACAAGGGTGTGTTGGCATTGACCGTGACAAGTTTGCCACAAACTGACAGACAGATTTTGAGGAGATGTGCCAGATGCCAGTCATAGGTGGGTACACGTCCCCCGTGCTTTCATCAAGTAGTAGCACTTTCGTGTCTCAGTTAAAAATTAGAAAGGACATTCCAACCTCAGGATTACTCATCCCTCAGCAGCATGATGTTTCTTTAGATGACCTTTGATTTTTCACATGTAAGAGTCCTTGGCATTTCTGTAGCTCCCTGTCACCTCAAAAAGCTTTCCAAGACAGTGGTGCGCTAGGCAGGGGTTCCGAGGGGGCACTTGCTTGCAAAGCTCTCCAGAGCTTCCCTGATAGGCACAGTGCCTCAGGTGATCCGATGGGACCGCGTGTGGATACAGCAGCTGCCCACGAGGCTCAGTGTTTGCTCCCTCTCGGGGATGGCACTGTTGTGTTGGAATTTGTGAGTTTAGGGAGAGGACGTGTCCCTCGTCAAGCCATCGTGGCTGTTTGGGTGCCCAGCTGTGCTGTCAGCTCCGTGAAAACAGCTCCTGACCTTTTTCTTTCTCAACAGAAAGATATTTAGAGGGAGGCTGAAATGCACAGTGTATGAGGCGTGGGATTTTAATTACAGTGTCTTGTATGTTAGTTTGAAAGGATTCGTTAATGCAGAGAAATGTCTCACTGTAGCACTAAAATCGAAGTGGTGATTGAATTGCCATACACAAGGTCCTTTCAGGTATGAAAATCCTGTCTCTCTGATCTCGTAGACACAGAACTCCTTCCTAGTTAGCTGTGTCTGTCCTTTGACTTGTTTGGTGGAAGCCAGGCTCCGGGTATTGTGTTTAAACGTAAACCACATCTACACCGTTCTGTGGTGACTCAGCCTCAGATTCTAATCTGCATAAACAAGCAGAGGTACTTGTGAGTTACAAAAATAATTTGAGGATATTTCAGACTGGGGGGAAATGGTGAACTTGCCTCTTGTAGACATTTAATGATTCTAGTAAGCAGTTGAATTTAAGATGTAGGTGTGCATGTAGACAAAAGGAACAGGCTCGTACAAAACATGAGTCAGAAGTGAAGAAAATAATGTTTCTTTTTGCAGCAGAAAGGAAAGTAGAACATCCATGTTTTAAATTAGTTATGCAGCCTGGGAGGCAGACGAGCTGTATTGTTGGGAGGACTGAGAGCATTAGCATTTGGGTAATGTGAAATCGAGTAGCAGTGATGAATGGACTCACATCTCCACCTTCACATGCTCTGTTTCCTGTTACATAATTGAGTGGAGATGGTATCAGACAGGAGATGATGACCAAGCTTAACCCCATCCTAGGGTACACATATAAATTAGAGATTCACTGTTACTTAGAGTTTAATAGACCCTTTCAAGGAGAGAATACCTTGTAGTCAACCTATGAAGTAGCATGAAAGGCAATGGGAAAAATGGGAGAAAACTACACAGGTAATTATTGAAGGATTATTTTACAGGCAGAAAACTTTGGGGGAAGTTATACAGAGGGACAGGATTTTATTTTATCTTCTTTTTTTCTTCCTCAGCTGAATAGCAATACTTTGTAATATTTGGGAGGTTTCTAAAGTTTCATATAGAAAAAAATGTATGAGATAGAAATCCAATTTTCACAAAGAGGTTTCCATAATATTTTAGACTATTTTAGAATAGTTGTTCTAAGGTATGTAGTTGACTTAAATTTTTTCTGGTGGTCAGATCTGTTGATTTCCCAACTCTACCAGACAAATATCAGTATCTGTCTGGCCAGCTCTTATTTTTTCTTGAGGCCCACAGTAGGACATACAGGGACAGATAACCTGGGTTAAGTCTTTCAGCTGCAATTTTGTTTCTTACTAATGGGTTCTCATTCTCACTCCACTGCAAGGGGGTGGGAGAGAGAATCAGAAGGGCAAAACCAGGAAAAACTTACGGATCAAGGTTAAGAGAGTTTAATAAGTGAAGAAAATGGGAATAAAAAATTCCAAGTAATGTAGAGGCAGTCACTCCCTCCCTCCCTCCCTCCCACCAGCAGAGCGATGCACCAGCCAATCTCCAAGCAACTCCTGCTTGGGGAAAACAACTCCCCAGTTTTACTGCCATATTGTATGGAACGTCCCTTGGTCAGTTTGGGTCAGCAGTCCTGGCTGTGCCCCCTCCCAACCTCTTGGCCACCCCCAGCCTTCTCCCTGTGGGTGCAGAGTGGGAAAAAGAAGGCCTTGACCCTGTGCAGGCGCTGCTCGGCAATAACCAGAGCGCTGATGTGTTTTCCACGTTGTTTTGTCGTGAACCCAAAACACGGAACCATATGGACTGCTATGAAGAAAATCAATTCCATCCCTACCAAACCCAGTACAGCTTCCCTCTGGGTCATGCATAGGAAACAAGCTTAAATGATTTTGGATGGCAGTTCCTTCGTGCTCCGGGGAAGGAAAGAAACTGTCTTAGAGTTTTTCACATCAAGGAGTGTCTCACTTTATCCTTAAACCCCATGGTTTCAAAAGAGGTTGCCACTTTTGAAACCTGGCATGCTTGTGTTATCTTAAAAAAGATAACGTGATAAAAGAGAGAAGGAGTCTGTTAAAATATCTTGACAGTTATTGTCTGCATGAATATGAAAATTACATTTTTGAAATGTATTACAATGCATTAGAATATTATTTCATTGCAATAAATTAGTAGAACTACTCCCACTTACAGCATTTATTTTTTCATTTCTTAGCAGAATTAAGGGAGCAAATGGCCGTATTGTAGAGATGGTTAGAAAGTGTAGGAGTTTGCATTATATTGTGCTGAAGTGTGGGTATGTGCAGAAATTAAGTTTACCGGCACTCAAGCTAAATGGAGAATGAAGCTGATACATTGGAATATGATGAATTGAGGCAGTAGTTGTGATGACACTGCTAAGATTACTCTGTAATGAAGTTTCATGATACTCAGGCTGCTGGCTATTTTTGTTTTAAATGGCAAAGAAACTTTTACGAGTGAGAATTCCTTCCTGGGGGGGAGGCAGCGAAGTTCAAAACAGGTGCAAAGAGAAATTTCATATATCTGCCCTCTCTGCACTACTTGTTTACTTGGATGAGCCAAACTTCCTGGGATTTCAGAAGAAAATGGACCTGCTACATTAAATTCTGAACCCACTGGGTTTTTTCAGACAGCTCTTAGAGCAAATGATAGCGAGGAGCAATTTGAGTGCAGAGAAGGGCAAGTGGGACAATGCGCTGGCAGTGATAAGCGGTGGATCCCGGAGCAGTGGAGCTCAGCATTGTACATCACAAGAAACGTGAAGGTAGGCAGAAAAAGACATTTTGTTTTTAATCGGGAACACAGCGAACAGTGTTCCTTAGGGAAGGTGAAGGTTATTTTTTTTGAGAGACTGGGTGACAGGCAAGAATGCTGATTGTTATATCACAGTGTGTTCAGTGCAGCAGAGTCGTAGGAATAAGAGAATCACCAGACAGGCCAGAACCTGAATGTTTTGTCATAAAAGTGATTGTTAAATCCAGGGAAACTTAACTATAGAGAGTAGAAAGAACTGACTTTTAAAGGGATAACTGATATTTGGAGCTCTGGTGAAAATTATGCTTCTCAAAGGTAAGCAGCAGCAGTAGAAAAAGTTGTGCAAATATTTAGAAATGGCCTCTCAGTATATAAATGAATAGCTTTAGGATAAAAGCATAAAAATATTTATGATTAAAAGGGAAAGACAATCATGGAACATTCCGATATTCCCCAGACAGAAATGTGTGATGTTGGATATAGAAACAAGAAAAAATCCGCACCACAAGTGTAGTCATGACTTTGCATCTGGAGGACAAAACTCCTCCAAGGGCAAAGCAGAAACCCCTGGAAACTTGACAATATCTGCGTGGCACAGTGCCACGAGGAGACATCTGATCTAGCTAAGGTATTGCAGTTGGGTCTGTCCAGATTCCACACAGTTTCTCCAAGCAGATTAGATCAGCTGAAAAGAACAACCTTTTTAAGATAGTTTATACACATGGATGTAACTTAACATATTTTAAATTTATGGTTCTGCCCCACTCTGGATACTGGAAGCAGTCAATTGAAAGCTGACTTTGAAACAAGAACTGAAATGAAATGCAGTATAATCTCAGCAGCCCTACACTAACAGCAGGTGGTACAGTCACAGCCATTCCAGCCACTTTTAGAAGGGTTAACGTGGAGATTAACTATCAGTCAGCGAATGCTGGAGGAATAAAAACACAGCAGGTCAAGGAGAAATGTAGTTCAGAAGAGCGATTCAACAACATATTTTTAGAGAATTACCCAAGTGGATGGAAAAGAACTCCAAAGGATATGACTGAAGGACAGTGACTGCCAGGTAGGAAAATAGTAATGGAATAGGAAAAGCCTCTTCTATCAGCATGATTCAGAATTCCCACTCTGCCTTGCCTAGGCCTGAGACAAGTGGATTGATTCCAAACCCACCCCAGAACCCAGTTTGATAGCAGAGTTGTATCTGTGGATCCAGCCCTGTGCCCTCTGAAATTACAGCTTCTCTGAGGAGGTGGAGGCTTGCCAGATTGTGGAAACATTTCCATATTGCTCAGGCAAATAGGGTAGGGATGTCCCAAAGATGTTCTGTCCCCACAGTGTTGCATTAGCAGGGTTTCAGTCTGTTGGCTCAGGGAGATAAATCCTCTCCGAGTCGGAGCTGAGCACAGCGAGGGTGAACATCTCTGCAGCAGCCTTGTCTCTGCGCACTCAGCAAGGGTGAAGACAGCTCGGGTCTGGTTTCACTGGTGTTAAATACATATGTAATACACCTGCTGAAACAAATTTGTAAAAGTGTGTACTGAATCTAATTGAAATTTCTGAACGCCTCCCGTACGTTATAGCATCCACACCCCATGACGTGAATGCAAACCCTGCTATATTACCCAAAACAGAATAGCATATTTAAATTTCCATCAGCAGTGGGAAACAAAGGCAAATTTTGCCAACTCTGACATCAAATTTCATGAAGCCAATCCAAAAGCCAGATGAGTAGCTTACAGGAGGATCACAGTATTAAGGTCAGGCAAGCCGAGGGTTTTAATATATCCAAAGGTTTAAATAAAAGCAGTAAATGTATGCTTTCATAGTGCCTGGATGTGCCTAAAAATAATACTGTTTTCAATTTCTGAGGTGGAAGCATGGGATCTACCATTATTAGAAGTGCTCATCTTTCCTCTCCCTTTCTGGTAGAAACTTATTTAAGGAACATGATTGTTTCAGCACAGAAATTGTAACAAATCATCGTGTCCTGGATCTTTAAGGATCTGTGTGCAGAAAAGTAATTGCTGATGAGCTGCTGATATGGGGTGAAAATCCTCAATAACTCGGTGAGAGACTGTGTGATGTTCTGCTGTGAGCCAAAGAAAATAACTTCAAATTTAACTGAAATGAGAACTGGATCAACCTGAATGAGATTACTTTCAGAGGCATGTTCTCTGGGTAAAAAGGAGCTGGAGGAAACACAAAAACCAAAAGGAAATTGTGTGAATGGAGAAGAGAAAAAAACAAACCCACAAACCAGTAGCCCACAGAGTTCAATCTCATGTTAACAGATGTTAAAAAAAATAATTAACACACCTGTAACAGTTCACCTATGGTAGCTAACAGGTAATTATTGATATCTGTATATTCACTGTTAAAAATTAATAAGTTTTCAGTATGCTGTTCCGATAATATAAAATAATTACAAAACCAGGAAGAAAAATTAGGCTTCTGAAATCTAAAATAAAACCAAGATGTAAGATAAATGCATAGACAGTAACAGAATTATTTTTTGACATAAAAAGATGCAGATGTGGATTTCCATCATGGAGTCTGAGATGCTAAAAAGCATTCCTCGTATGTGACAGCTGTATTAAGTCTGGAACAGCATCCCAAGTGACTTCTAATTCACTGAGATATATACAAAGTGTTGGAACAACCATTATCTTTTCCTTCCTTGAACCTCAGCTTAGCTTCTGAAGCAAAGGCCCATTGATCAGTCTGATCAAACATTTTAAGTGTAACCTGTCACAAGCTATTACTATTTTATTTCTGTCTGTAGCTCTGTTGTCCAGTAGCAGCCTAAGAGAATAATAATACCATGCAATTTCACTGACAGCTCAAATGTACATTAGATGGACGCAAAGCAACTTAAATAGAATTCCTCATTATCTGAAATAACATTTAGAGGCAAAAAATACAAAGCCATCTTACTAGATCATTCTTCCCATAGGGATTATCTGGTCACGGTTTAGTTTATGCCAGTAAACAGAGGCTTAGTTTATAAAATATGCATCACAATGTACAGCCTTAGCACATGTGTATTTATTTTTCTTCATCCACGACGTGCTTTCCCTTCTGACATTCTTCAGATTTTTTTCAGACAGTTTTTCAGCCCTAAAAATACAGCGGGTGTCGTTTGTATCTTCCCCATCCTGAATGAGGTTATCGTTAGTCTCAGTGCAAGTCGTATCCTTCCTAATTTAACACCATGGTTGTGCTGCTTGTTAGCACTGAGAAGAAAACCTGTCTGCGTTGAACTGTGTTCAAGGAATGCACTAGACTTGATCAGACTTGTGTGGAACTCTATGATATGGGTAAGCAGTGCACAGAATTAGTACTTATATTAATTGCAAATAATACAAATAAGTGCAGACGAGATTGAAAATCTGCCTCATTCAAAGGAAGAAGAAAATCCAGTGACTTGCAAATCAATTCATAGCATGTGATTCTTGGAATTGTATCCTGAAATCCTTTTTACCTCAGTTACAGAGACAATAAGTTGTGTCAGCCACTACAGCAGCAGAAAAGGAACAGTGACACTGTTTATACTGGAATCAAACAGTTTTGGGTTTGCGTGCTGTTTGAGCAATTGAGTGGTGAGCAAGCTTTAAAATTGTTATGATATTAAAAATACATATGAATAATGCAATTTCTTAATTGTCAAATGTTGCTAAGGAGAATCAGAACAGTCACATTCCATTTCTTTTAACAGCATGATAGAAAGTTTTTGTACACAATTAATGCAAAGCTTATCTGAAAATGAGAGATATGGTCTGAGAAGTAAAGAATTGCCTCTGTTGAGTTGAACCATGGGGAATTTCTGGAAGATTTACAATTGTATTGGCTCATTGCTTAATCGGATGGCAGAAAGATGTTCTCAGTATGTATTCCTTTCTTTAATGAAAGAGGTGATTAACCCATGCCAAATGCTATCTTTAAAAGCTTTTTTTCTTCAACTACCTAGCAAAATTGCATTTAATCCATCTACAGATGCACAGTATGTTCTGCTGATGTAGTTGATAAAGGACATTTTTGATCATTTTTAATTTTAGAAGAATAAATGTTTATCATAGTCACATCATGTGAGAAGAGCAGAAGAGGCATGAAGGACTCTGTACAGCTGAGCTCTTGGCAGGTCTAGTAGCAGCACTTTAAAATGCTCCTGTCTCCAGTTGTCTGTCCTGCCCCACTGCCAGATGTTATTTAATGGCATTGTGCAAGCAGCAGCAGAAGGGAATTTGCTCTTTGCCAGCTCGTTTCTATCTGATTTTGTGCCTTTGTTCTGATTCTGTTATGGGAGTGGTAATTGCTAGTGCTGGGAATAGAATCCAAGGCTGTTTCTTAAACCACCATTACTAATTCCATCAAAGCACTTACGCCACATCTCAGACTGCTGCAGAATAACTTTGCTCTGCAATCCTCTGCTCCGCCTGGGGAACTCTCCTGACAGTTCTGATCCACTGGAAAAGTAGAAATGTCAACTTAAAAAGTCAGACTTGTATCTGCATTAGTCAGAGCTTTCTTAGCAACTGACTCACACATGCGGAATTTTCTCTCTGTGCAGATAAGCCAGGATTGTGAATGGGTATTTTTTCCTGACCTGTTGAAGGCTTCAGTTTCCCCTTATTAGCATAAAAACATTTTCTTATCGTTTTCTTCCTCAGCGCCTTGATGCTGCCCGGTCAGTGTTTTGCATTTCAAATGGCTGTTTACCCGAGCGTGAGCATCTGCTGGGGTGGGCTGGGCGCTGGGGCACGGAAAGGGGAGGGCTCCTTCCTTCTTTGTTTGTTGCACAGTCCAATTTCATACTGGAATTATTCCTGCACTCAGCTGGGAGGGTCACCTTAGAGCTAAGGCAAGGAGGAGCCTGGAAATCTTGCAAGATGCTGCTCTTTTCAGTCGGGAGGCCGAGCACGACCTGAGGTGTTCTTGATGGAATACCTGTGTCAGCCTGTGTGTGCTAGCTCTTGGTGAAGTGTTTGAGAAACCTCCTGGGTACCGGTTCCTTGTGTCTGACAAGGATCCTTCCTGTGCGGGTTTCAGGTAGATCAGTTGCTCACCAGTTATAGTAAGAAATTGTTATAAACAAAATATCACGGTTTCGTGTGAGTGACACCTGCCTGATTTTCACCCTGAATTAACTTCTGTAAAAGGGAACATCTTTGACAGTGAAGGACAGAAAATATTTGAAAAAAGTACTAGAGCACTGTATGCACACCTTCTGTAACAGGCATCCTTAGTCATCAAGACACCTTGTTTTTGTTCTCTTTCAGACATAGCTGTGGATGCACAATGAACAAGCTTCTTTACTGAAGGGAAATCTAATTTCTGTTTTTAAAGCTATTCTCCTTCAGAACTTAACTGCAGTGAGATCTGGACTTGCTCTTTTGCAGGAAATATCACCATTTTGATATTCCTCTCTTCGAAATACAGCATTAAGTATCCCAACTAGATTTGGGGGAGAGGAGAGAAATTGCCTGATATAAACATATTATTTTTTTTTAAATTTTTGTTTGATAGTTTTAAAATAGAAAGTAATAAATGAGGTATTACTACATCAATATATTAGTGAATTTTTCAATGACTAAGATGGTTTTAGTCAGTGTGGGGGTTTTGCTAATTTTGTGTGAAACACATCAGCCTATCTGCACAGATCACTGATTAAGCATAATTCCTTTTTTTTGCTCTATTCAATACCTTCAGGTTGAAAACTAAATGTAATGTAGGATTTGGTTTTATTGCCTGACATGCTCATTACAGTTGTGGCACATCACAGCCATGGAAAGGTCCCCTTCAAGAATCCGGTTCATATGTGTAAGAGTTGACCTAAAACTGAATTCCAGTCTCCTGGGAAACAAGAGTAAGGCGTAAACCTTGGCAGCACAGAGCAAAACACAGCCAGCACAGACTGCTCCCTGGAATGGCTCTTCCCCACAGGTATTGCCTCAGTCAGGCCAAGCCCCATTTCTCACAGAGGGGAGCTCGGAGAGCTCGGAGAGCTCTGAGCCCAATCCCTGCTCCATCACAGATCCGCTCAGGGCTAAGGCACCTGTGAGTGCCTGGCTGCAGAAGGGGCATAAACAGCATTATTTTGTGTTGTGGAAAGCTCTGCTGGTAGGTTAACTGTGTATTTTGCGTTCTTCTTGGGTCCGTTTCTGGTGGGATTTGTTCCTAGGAGAAGCAGAAGCAGAAAAGGTGTCACCTCCTTTCTCTCTGGGACGTCTTGAGGGGGTTTTTTCTGCTTATTTTCAGAAAACAAGCAGCCTCAATAAGGAAAAAAAATCCTTTAACCATTTCTTTCCTTGCTGATTAAAAGTAGGACCTTGTGCACACCTGTGCTATAAAATAGGAGGGTAAAAATCAAGATGTATCTTTGTTTTCATGTCTTCTCTTCTGCTGAACTCTTCTACGCCCAGCTCCTGAAGAAAAGAAAATGAGGAAAAGAAAACACTATGATATGAAACGTGTTGTGGCTTTGCGCAAAATGCCTCAGTTTTGTAGTGAGTTAGGCTTTTAAAATCCAGCTTGGTTTGAGTGTTGAAGTTATCAGGAAGGTGCATACTTTTACCCATGAATAGATGAAAATGTGCTAAGCAGAAAGACGTATTTTACCCATTCTTGCCTGCTACATCCTTGCTTTATTACTCACATTATTCTCTGACTGTATTGCACTTAAGGTGATGGAAGAAAAGTTTATTCCAAAGATATTTCTTCCTGTTGTGTCTCTGCTCCTCGAGCCAGAGTTCATCATCCCAGGCTGATGCGGGGCCGCGTCACCACACAATGCAGAGGCTCCCGACGACAACTGTAAACGATTCCCTATCATGTTATGTTTGAACCACTTCTTTTGAGGGCCTGTAGAGGAATTCAGGAAAGTTAATGCAACTCAGGTCAGCTTGTGCTATTTCCAAGGTTTTTTAAGCCTGGATGAGCTTGGACTCATCCTCCAGATCGATGTGTCCTAAAGTGTGTATCATTGCTTTTTCAAAAATGAGAGGATTTACTGTCCAAAAAGTGTCAGCCTTGCTGCTGAAGGCTTTAGGAGGTGCAGTTCATCCGTGTTTAACAAAATCTGCTGGCAATGATGTTGTCACTTTGTAATGAGGTGAGTTAAGGGTCTGTATGCAATCTCTCAGTGCACTGCAGCTTCCTGAGAGGATGGTTTTCGCACTGGTCAGTAATACACCCACTTTGCTGAAAAAAAACCACCCCAAACCCCACATCCCTATTAATACAGATTTTCAGATTGTGACAGAATCTTCTCCTTTCTCCTCAGACAGTCAAATAGCCTACATCTGTGTTTGTGTTTTCAAACATGGGAGAGAGTAGCAAAGGAAAAGATCAAATGGCAGTGACAGGAAAATGTCCTTATGTGCTCTGTAACAACTTTGAAGAAGGATATTCCAGCAATCATATTTTTAGCAAAAATTTTATAGCAAATTCCTCTTTCTTCTTTTAACTATCAACAATAAACAGGGTTTTTTTTTTGTGTCAGACTGATCAAGGCACAGTAGGTCAGAATTGTCCTTCAAGTTGTTTTACAGGCGATAAGGATTAATTTCTTATTTTAAAATGCGGAAATTACTCTCCTTGTCTGAGAGTAGTGTGTCACCCAACCATCCCCCCATTACCACGGTTTAACTTATGATAAAAAGGGCCTTGCATCTCACTCTACGGGCATGACATGAAGGAGACCTATTAGTAAAGATTTAATAGGCCTGGAATAGAGGGTAATAGAAATTGAATTGATGTAATTTATGTGGTACTGAAAACAGTATGATCTGAGAATCTTCAAAGGTATTTTCCCTTCTGCAGTGGCTAGAAATGAAGCAGGTATTTTCAGGTCACGTTCCTGCAAGGGGAGTACTGTCAGTGTGGTTTTCTCAGACTTGTTCTGGAATTTTGTGAGTGTGCATTTTATCTGAAATGCTGGAAAAAACCCACCATTTTTATCCAGTGTTCCTAGCAGCATATGATTGCACCATCATTTAACTCACATTATTTTCTTCCAGATGCTCCCTCATTAATATTTTAATCTATTGCCCAGATTCCAATCTGTTTCAAAGAAAGTATGAGTATTGAATATCTATATATTTATGGGTATTAGGAGCATGAAAAAAAGTGATCTAGCTATATTCTGCTGCTGCAAGAAAGACAGGTAGAATTTTAGTTTTTTTTCTCCTTTACTTGAAGAGACAGAGACTGACCAGGCAGCTGAGATAGGAGAAGGAAGCAGTGAGTACCATTTCTTTCTTACCCAGCGGGGAAGGATGGAGAAAGAAGTTGAGAATTTTTGTAAAAGGTACAAATTAATTAATTAATTACAGGACAGGTGTGAATTCTTGGGAGTTCGTGTTTCAGGAGCTCTTTGCTGAACAACTGATGAAAAATTCACCAAGAGCTGTTTCTTTAAAAACTTTTTGTGTGTTGAAGAAATTAAATTATGATTTCTCCCTCCCAACAGTTGCCTAATAGGCAGGTTTTGTCTGTGGCAGACCAAATCATGACACAGAGTAGCAGATAAAATTCTGTCCTCTGCAGTGACTTTAACTTGCTTATTTAAGGAGTCTGCTGAACTCTGTAATACACAAACATGAAATTGTTCTCTTTACTGGAGCTCAATTGGAACTTTATTCATCTGCTATTGAAGTAAATATAAACAAGTGCTCACTGCAAGACAGTGTTTATTCCCAAGGTAAAAAGGAGTTTAAAATCTCGACTTTCATTCCGAAATTTTAAACCATTTCTGAACAGATGAGTTAAAAAAGATCCATTAAATATCCATGTTAATGATACAAACTGTCTCTGAAAGTAAAATGGGTATTTTGACAATGTAAGGCTGAACATTCTTATAAAAAAGGAGCTGAAAGATTGTGTGAGTAATGAGGATTTCTCCCATTGCTAAAAATTCCTTGGGGGTAGAAATGCAGTAAAATAGGAAATCAGAACCATTGAAAAGACTAAGTGTTTTATGCTTAAAAACAATTGAAACCTTTAGCCATGTGACTGACACCAGATTGCAGCTCTTTGGAATTGAATACCAGGCTTCTGACTTTTTTTGATATTTGCTATACCAGAGAGAGGTAGGGTTTTTATTTTTTGGTGTGGGTTTTTTTTGTTTGGTTGGTTTTGGTTTTGTTTCATTTTTGTTTATTTTGGGGTTGGGTTTTTGGTTTTTTTTTTGAGGTTTGGTTGGTTGCTTGCTTGGTTTTTTAAAAAATAGAATAGGAAGTGGCAGCTTAAAAGCATTGAATGAATGATGGGAAACTTCTCAGATGAGGAGATTACCTTGGTGAGATTAAAATAAAACAAATCTGATAGTATGCTTTGGATCTGTGGTACACTTGGCTGTGGTATCCTGTTTTACAAGATTTATTTAATCATTGCATGAGTAGGAGCCCTATGATAGTGTTTAGGAGGAGGATGATAATGTTGGAGATTTGCTGGGAAGAATTTTGAAAGCCTATAGAGCTCACCAATTTAAAACCCAATTTAGTTTTAAATTATTATTCCAGAATAAAGGTGCTGGAAGTTGAGTATTTTGGATGAGATTGACTTTACTGAGACCCTGACTGTGGCCCTTCCTACAGCAGTTACAAGGTGCAATTTTAGTTAAACATAAAGCTTTTAACATACTTTAGAATCTGTGAACACCTCTTTTTGCCTGATTTTTTTATTTTTTTTTAAATAAATCTGAGACTGTGATATAAAAGATGTGCAACTGCACAGGGAAAATTGCCTCGCTGTCACTGCAGACAGACCCACTTCACTATTCACCACCAAGACCTTCTATAAGAAAAGAATTTCTGGCAGTTAGCCATACTTTAAATGGTGCTTGACATCAGGAATTGAGTTTTGCATCCTAATCTTAAAACAAATGGACTCCTAGATGGTGATTGCTTGCCCCAGGCGCTGAGGCAATGAGTTTCAAAGATAGGATGAAAACACCAGGAGTCTCTGCCTTCTAAGTACCCTGTTACACAAGGCATTCTCCCAAATATTTGTCAAATATTAGTTTATAGAAGTAACTGATATAAGAAAATCAGTGCATTGTTTTTGATTGATGAGTCATATTTGTTTATATGCAAGACCCAGGAATTACTTATAAAGTTTTTGTATTAAGGCCCTTTTTTCACAGGCAGTTTAACACAGCATGTCAGTCCTTTTGTCTTTTGAGGTAATGACTTGAATCTTATTCTGTAAGTGTCATCCAGAGAATAATTATCTTTGTGTTACTATTCAAAAACAGAGTTTGGTTGATTTCTTTTAACTTGACAGCCGTGTTTCTTTGGTTCAATAAATGTTATCAGGCATTCTTTGGCTGCTCCTATTGCATCAACTTTAATTAGTTTTTGATTGCTGTTAATTTCACAGCTTTTTCTCCTTAATAAATTGCATCAAAAATGCCTTAGTTTTTTGTTGCATCAAGTTTAATTAGTTTTGTGCTTTGCTTACTCTATTTTGCTTGCTCTTTTTAAAGAAACTCCCCCACAGCTTGTTCCTCTGAATATCTGAGTCGCCGAATCTGATGTTGATGATTAAAGGGGATTACAGAACCTGCGGTCATTGAACCTGTCTCTCTCCAGAGCTGTGAGAGCTCTCCAAAGGTCACCAAAGGCCTTTGCACACCGGTGCCATTTACAGTGACATTCTTGCTGCACACCGGCAGCAGAATTCTTGGATCTCAGCAAATTCGTGCTGCAAACTTGGAGTGCAGCATTTATTCTAAACAAGTCAGTGCAAAAGCAGTGCCATCAAGTTGGAATGTGGAAGTGAAGTGCTTCACTGACTTGTGCCAGCGTTGGGCTCATGCTGTAATCCTTTAAATTTGATCAGGTGTTTCTGGAAGGCCACGTTTGGCGGGATCAATAGGATCTAGTTCATGAGAAGTATCAATTCCCACCCTAACAATCTAGTCCTAAATAATTGAAATTCAAATGTGTAGACTTGGAATTAGACTCCTGGCGTTCTCTAGTTTTTCCAACTCATCACTTTATAGACAAAGTTTAGTTCTCTCCAAACTCCATTTAACCCATTTTAAAGATTGCCTTTTTAATCTCACTTCCTACCTCATCTGGAAGTCTCTGTATTCCTTGTTACTCTCTTCACTTTTGCACAGTTTTACTGAAGACTTCTGCACAACTCAAGATTTTGAGTAGTGAGTGTCCAAATGGTCTTCAAATAATGCCAGGAGGTGAGATTTCAGTACCCTGTTTCTTTATGCTTCTTTCTGTAGAAGGTGGTGTTTTCAAAGAGAAAAGGAATTCAGAAAAGGGATTCAGATTCTTACCTGGGAAAAGAAACCAGGAATGAAGGAGGAGCATGGATGGCTTAAAAGCAGCTCAGAGGAACATCTAAAAGAACACTATTAAAAAAAAAACCCTCCAAACCTTAAATTACTTTGTAGTACTTTAGGTATCAGTAGAAGAGTGACTTCCTGGTAAGACACTGTGAGGGTAGAAACTGGCTGAGGGGAAACTGGTAATTACAGAAAAAATATTTTTACACTTAAAGTACTGGGTTGGAATTCTTGAAATATGGTTTTGATTTCTCTTTCAGTGAAAGTTTTCTTGTGTAGCCTTTGGTAAATGAGATGGACTATCATCCTTCTTACGATGGATGGAAATATTCATGTCCCACCCCTTTTTTTTTTTGTTTGTTTGTTTTGATGGAGGCAATAGTAGTGTTTAGCCATATTTCTGCAGCAGTCCCCTGCTTCAAACATGAATAAGCATTAAAAGAAATCCTACTTTGATGACTTCATGTTCAATGCCATCTTCCATCTTCTAATTACACAGATAATACCCTTGACCATCAGGTAAAAGATTTTGAGGGCTTTGATCACTTCTTTAAGAAAAATATTCTCTGTTGTCATTAACAAGTGTTCTTTGCATCTGTCCCTCATAAAATTGTGGTCTAGAGAAAGTGAATGTTGTGGGGCTTTCGTAAGTTTTTGAGTATTTTCAGCTTGGGGATGGGGATCAGGCAGACCGTGAGGAACCTTCGGCTCTCTGGAAGTCTAGGGAGATGGTCCGGTGTGGTTTTTGTTTTGTCAGATAAGCACTTTTGCAAATATGGCCATCAGTCTTTTTCAGCCTCTCTATGATGCCTGTGCTTTGGAGGATTTAAATGTCCCTTCTGTCTCTGCTTTGCCTTATATACTTATTGCACCTTCGAGGGCAGGGTATCTTCATCTCTGTTCGTGTACAGTGACTCTAAATTAAAGATGTGGGTTTAGGTGTCGTGTAACAACCAGAGCAAGCAGTAATTGTTATTTTCCTAGCAGCTGGCTTTGAGACTGCTTTGTGTTATTCAAGTGGAAAGTGTGTAAATATACTGGATAACCCACAGCAAATGTAATTAATATTGGTTTTCTTCCGTATGAAGGTTCTTTCAGTGTTTCTGTAGTCACAGAGAGGATAGGTTCTTTATTTCACATGTGAGGCTTTACAAGTAAGCTTTTCTCCTTGGGAATTTATGAGTTTCCATCTCAGTCTTTCCCTTAGCAGCATCACATATAAAATTGTTGCCAGTGTTTTAGATTGCTGACTTATTCTGAACAATACCAACAAGACCCAGTATTTAGGGTGTAGAACCACTATTCTGGAAGTCATTCGATTGCCATAAAACTTAGTTCGCTGTTTCTAGCATCCAGAGTCCAAGAGCATTTTGTAACAGGCATCTGTTAGAAATGAATGGATTGCTCACGGGGGCTTTCAGTATGTCTTGCAACACCCCTATGAATCAAATCAGGGAGTAATCAGATGAGTGGGAGTGACCTCAGAGTGCTTGATAGCAGTGTAGGTTCTTCCAGAGTTAGCTGACCAGTAGTTGTAGGGAAAAAATTCCACGATAGATCTATAAATAACAGAATAGGGTAAGGAGAAAAAAAAAAAAAAAAGAAAAAATTAAAAAAAAAGAAAAAATAAAGTACTGTGCTTAAAGTTCCTTCTCAGAATTCTAATTTCTGGCTCCTAATGTGTCCTGATGCCACAGAGGAATTGCTTAATGATGGTTTCTCTATCACAACCTTTTTGAAATGTGATCACTTTCCGTCAGTGAGCTTTCCAGGCTCAGCCATGGCACTTTTCATTTACTTTCCACTGTTCTCTCCTCCTGTGTTAAATGAGCTCAATTGCCCCGTGACCAGACACAGCATGCTGTCTTTTTCTCAGAGGTATTTTGGCTGTGTCACAGAAATTCTCTTTTGTTAATGAAACGGAGTAAATAATTTGTAGCACTTTTAATGCAGCAGTTTGATAAAGTTGTTAATTGAAATGCTTCCTGTGACTTTGCAGCAGATGCTAAAGGTCACAGCTGCTTGCATATGAGAGATTTTTATCATATATATATACATATATAAATATATATAAGACCAATGTTTCCTTTTCCAAAGGCGCTGTAGATCTGGCTATAAGCAGATATTTTCCCAAGCCCTGTTTGACATATCTTTAATCCCATTCTGGTTAATTGATTGATACCACAAAATCCAGGAACATATTAGGTCTAGAAGGAATCAGGCTGCTCTGTTTTCTGACAAGTAACATGGAACTCTAATGAGATTACACTAAAAAATACAGCATTGCTTTAAAACAGTGTGGAGACATCTTTTTGTTTCCTCAGTATCCAGTACAATTAAAACACTGCTTAGAAAAACAAAATAGCATTCTTCACAAATTCTTAGTATTGTCATCCCTGAAATACCAAACCACAGCTTAGCCCAGGTCTATGGTACTTTTTAATGCTAAAATTTTCTTTTTGTCGGGCCATCACCAGGTTCAAAAGCTTTTGCTTGAAGCCTTGCACTGAGCACTCAACTCCAACAATGCATCATTAAGTAATGATAAAAAGCAGGAGGAGAGGAGTAATGATTTTTATATAATTTCAAATGTACTTTTGAAAGAACTCTTTAGTAGTTGGTTTCCTAGGTGGGTTTTTTTGTTTTCCCCTCATGCTTTTGAGATGGGTAATAACTTGAGATAAGAAATACTCAAAGAAACTGTAAATACAGTGGCTGAAGTATTAACACAAACAAAGATGTGCTTATTTTCCTGAAGGCTGTTTCTGGGGGTTATCGTGACATCCTTTTTTCCTTTGACCAGTCATAATGTGTGGAATTTATTTTTCCCCCTCTACCTCTAAGCTTTGGCATTATACACAATTTCTTGTACAAACAGGATCAGAAAGGTTTTCCTGGTTTCTATTTGTAACAGAAAGTTTATCCTTTTTTATTACTTTCACTATTGACTCCTGGTGTGTTCTTGTCTCTACAAATACTCCTGAAATAGCTGTTGTCATCCATTCTGTGATATATTTTGGCTGGACAGGTGCTTTAGGGTCAAATGATAGCTCATTCCGTGAACTGTGGTAGCAGCAATCGCCAGCCTCACGCCAGTCCCTTAAGTTTACATTTTCAGGGTTGCAGTCCCAATCCGTGAGTGCTTGTAGTTCTGAAACTTCCACCAAAGTGTTGCTTCCTGTTAAATTTATACATATTTATTTATTTTTGTCCTCTTTTCTCTAAAGAGCTCTGGTGATGTCCCTCCATCCTTCCTCTAAACCAGCAGAGGAGTAGGATGTGGTGTAACCTGGCTGTGTCCATGGTCAGAACTGGTGAAGCTTCAGTGACTTCCGAGACCTCAGGGTTCAAACACCTGGTATTTTCAGCTGCTGGAATTTTATGCAAATCATTCATGAATTCATTCATTCATTCTAGAAGGTTAACCTGTAGGAGATGACAGTTCCACAAACTCAAACGTGTTGTGTGCTTCCTTCTTTCGTTGACAAATTCCCTTTTTCATCTGGTAAGAAATTTTACAGATTTGAATTTTAAGAGGACTTTGAATAAGATAAGGGAGTTGAGAAGCTTTGGATACACAGAGCAGCCAGAAGCAGGAAGGGGCAGCATTAATTCTTGGTTACATGTGCTGCATCAGTGTGGATGACAAAGCAGTATCTGACATTGAAAAGTATTCAAATTCTCATTGAAAAAGTAATGAAGTAGAGCAGGATTTTTGAACAAGGTTTCCCCTTCAACAGTTTCAATATTTGGACTTCTAGTGCCAGCAGAACCTGGAGGAATTGCTTCTAATAGAGTTATTTCAAATTAATCAAGTCATTATGAGGATCATGGTCCTGGATTCGGCTTGAAGAGTAACATGAGCTAGTTGGAGGTGCTAGAATGCCATACACTAAAACCAATATTTTCTACTGCAAAAAACGTTCATTAAACTTCTGATAAACCCACTCCCCTCATTATTATCTGTGGGTCCTTTTCAGTATGTTTTTTCCATTGTATGTTGTTTTCTGCGCTGCCACAATGAAAAGGACTGTCTCTGATAACAATGATAATTTAAACAGAAGCTGTTAAAAGCTGCTGTAAGTACACTGGGGTCTTGTTGAACTCCACAAGTAAAAGCTGCAACTAAAAAGGGTTTCTTTCTCCAGAAGTTTTAATCACAGAAAAGGTTTCTTTCCTAAATGGTTTAGAGAGACTCACCTGTCTCTCTAACTGAACTTTACAATATTCTTGAACTAATTGATGGTAGCATTTGATTACCTTTAAATATGTGATAATGAAAACTTCATGCTTTGGGCTACATTTTTAAAATCCAATTTATTGACGTATTTGCAATCTGATGCATATTGGGAATGTTCAGAATTTCTTTTCTTTACTGATGTTCTTGCTGCCATCTTTCCATTCTATCAACCATTCACAAAAAGGAAATCACGCAATAGTTTGTTCTTTCACCTGAAAAGACTCATAGATGGTGAACTATCTCAAATTTGGAAGTGGATTGAAATTGAGAATTCAGAATATTGCTTAAATCTTATGCCACACTGTAAGACTCAGTTCAAGCTTTTTTCCTCAGTTCATAAATTATTTAATTGCAGTATTTTTCTCTTCTACCATGCATAGTATTTATTTCAATGTGAAAACCCTTATTGCCTTATATTTCATTGCCATTTGGAAGTCTCTGTGATTGGTATCAGCAGTTATTAAATGAACTATATGGTCATATTAGATATTCACTTGAAATAGTTTTAAGTTTGGTTTTTTAAAAATATACTCTCTTTTCATTTATTTTGTAGTGTATTCCTTTTAATAATTTAAATAATGTCAATATTTTTAATACATTTTACAAAAGTCAAGAATTGCCGTTTTTAGAAAATTAAGAGCCCCACGTGACCCTGTGGGTACTTCAAAATTTTGTAGTTAAATTCTAACTTTAAATAACTCTTTGGATAGGTCATCAGGTAGTTCCAAGGGAAGCTGTATCCACCAAAATCAATAGGATTGCATGTTAATACCCTTGCCCTGAGAACTTTGTTTATGAAATCCTGGCCCATTTTTGACTGCAGTGCCTGAATTCTGAATTTCCCTAAACTGTCAGCTCAAAAAAGGACAGAATATTGTCAAGTTTATGCATTTTTCCCTCTGAACTTCTTTATTTTAGAAGTGCCAAAAGAAACTTCATTTTATCCTCTTAGCCATTTCCCCTAGCAGAACATTTGCTCACATTTTGTACCAACAGTGTACAGATGATGAAGCTTTGCTTGTCTGGTGTATGAGTCACTGTTCTATTTTTCCACTAAGTCATATAAACAGGATAATATTTTTGTATTAATTAATATTTCAAATTAGTAAAAGCTTTGTAATTATATGGACCACTTTCTTTTCTTACAATATGCATTTCCTTAAGATTTTTTATTAAAGCTTACCCAAGCAGATAAAAGAAAGTAATATAATTCACAAAGACTATTTGAGCAGTTTACAACTCAAATTTGAATTTGTTGTTACTGAATGTTGTTTATAGTTTGTTCCACCTTTATTAAGTTGTGGTTTTTTTTCATCAATGTGGTTGCTGTTGTCACTTTCAAGATTAACATGCCCTAAAAAGCAGGCATTTAACAGTGACATAAGACTATTGCCCTGAGGCTGTGAAGGATTTTGTGACTCAGTGATCATCCTGGGCTAGGGCTTTTTCTAGAACTTTAATATTTCACATTTATGTGCCCATTTTAATGTTCTTACAGTGATAATAAGATATCATCCATACAAGTAAATGTTTGCATGACGTGCCTAGAGAAACGGGTGCAGCTGTTTTGAACCTTATCCTCTGCCATTAAATAGCTTTTAAAACATCTGCTTCCCAGCTGACTGAGATGAAAAGACTATTCCATAGGCTTTTCCAAAGCTTCGTTCTTTCCATTCTCTGAATGGCCCTAATGTACTTCAGTTGAAAATATGGATCCCTGAAGCACTCAGGAACAATGACTTTAATTTTTGTGATGAATTTAAAAAAATTTATTTTAGGCATTGATAAGACCTGCGTGACTCATTATGGCTTTAAAATGTAGCAGCCATTGTCATAATGGACTTTTTTGCTCCTAAATACAGATAAAATAGTAGTATTTTATATTTTCCCTCCGTTGTTTTAGTAGTCTGTAGCCTCATTTATCCTTTATACAGAAATTAAGTGTGCTTTTAACATCTGGGCATCCAAAACTTAGATAGACCTACAGTTTTACAGAAAAAAAGAATCCAGTTGGATTATGCATGATTCCAGGTATTCTGCCTTCTTAATAAACACTGAAACAGCCTCATGTTAATTGCAAATGCAAAAAAGAACTCCCCTCTCTCCTTTTCAAAAATAGGTCTGTAAATATCTTAACCCTTTTATCTACTTCTCACAGTCCCCTGAATCACAGGTTGGGTCAGGTTGGAAAGGGATCACAGCGGTCCCTCTGGTCCAACCTCCCTGTTCAAGCTGGACCATCCCAGAGCACACGGCACTGGATTGCATCCAGGTGGTTCTGGAATTTCACCAGTGAGGGAGACTGACTAACAGGAGAGTGAAAAATAATTTGTTCTGGATCAGCGTGATATTGGTACCTCTTTAAACTACTTCTAAAATGTATGTCTCAAATCGTTGAAAAATAATTTTAGGATAGCTGGCATCCCTAAGAAAATTTGGCAAAGCCCTTGCTGCTAAAGAACAAGTTAAAAGCATTTTTTCCTTATTGTTTTTCTAGTATCAGACTATAATCTTCAAGAATGAAAGGCTTCTTGCCCCCTCCGTCTACACAGAAACTCCACCTTTATGCCCTGTGGGGAGAAAAGTGAGGCACTTCACAGCAGCAGTTAAACCAAGCAAGATATTAAGGATTTATTCACCTTTTGCAGGGAAATACTGATATATTGATTGACTGTTTGATAGGTGTGCTGAAAAAGAACGGGGCTCTGCATGGGAGAGCATCTGAGGTCAAAAGTATTTGTGTAAAATTGCTTTCTCATTGCCTCAGAGGAATAAGCCATTAAATAGTAGCCAACTGCAATGGTAATTGATAAACAGCTTGGCTGGTGAGCTCTTCTCTGAAAAGAAGCAGCATAAAGGAGCACATGCCTTTCATTATTTTAGAAGCCAATCTGCAGTAGCAATCCTGATTTTTGTAAAGGCTAAGGAGAAAATGATGAGTCCATATACTCACTTATTTTTTCCTTGCAACGATTGTTAGTAGCAAACATAGGAGCCAGGATTGTTATAAATACACAGAAGTCACATGTGTACACTTTTCAATTCTCAGTGCAGTATAATAATGCTGTTATACAGATTGTGGGAGAAAACATTAACAAGTCTTCCCCGGATTTTGCATCAGTGGGGTGTTATGCATTCCTGGGTCTTGGATCATCTCTAGGAAAAGTTTTAAGCTGAGGACCAAGCATCCAGATTATTTGCTGAAGGGAAGCTGTGAAAGTTACTGTGAGCTTCTTCATTCCAACCCTCATGGTATTCCCAAGCAAATCAGCTGCTCATTTAGAGTGCTTGTGTGAAAGGAGATTTGTCACATAGAAATTAAATTTAGGGAAAATGAAAAGTATTCATTCTTTCTCTCCCTGCCTTTTGGAGCACTTCATACAAAAGAATGAGGAGATGCTAACATATGCATCAAATGTCACCTCTGTTTCAATTCTCCCATCTGCTTAATGCATAATACTTTTCATTAAGTAAACCATTAGGGAAAGGGTTGAATGTATGGAGATGGACCTTTTCATCTTCTTTCATTTGGCAACGTGAAGCATGAATGCTCGATGCCCAAGTGTGTCATTCATTTGACAGTTTTTGCTGACACAGAATGAATCAAGGCTGGCTCATCACAAAACAATTTTAGAGGACAGCAGTTCATTCGGTGTTCTGCAGTTCCAGTGTTTTCTTTAATCACATCTGAGAATGCCCCTCTTTGCTGCATTTTTTTTTTTTTTGATAGATGCTTGTAATAGCCCGATGCAGATTGCTGTGACCATATCCTGGGTGACCTGAGGCAGCTGCTCAGATGTTTTGTCCGGGAGAATGGCAGTCTGGATTCTCAGCTCCACCTTATTTTCACAGATTGCACCGTTGGTGTGGTGATGGCTCACTTTGAGAGCCTTAGGCACAAGGAAAAGGTGCAATGCATCGAGTAGTTTTTTGGTAATCTTAGGCCAAATGTGGCTTTAGCTGAAGCTGGACAAAGGCAGAAACAAAGGCCATCATCACAGAATCATGTAGGTTGGAAAAGACCTCCAAGAGAAATCCAACTTTTGACAAATCACCACCTTGTCAACCAGACCATGGTGCTGAGTGCCACATCCAGTCATTTCTTGAACACCTCCAGGGATGGGGACGCAGGCTTGGTGAGCCTGGTGACTTTGTCCACAAAAATATGACATTTGGATATTCATAAAATATAATGAATCTGTTTCTTCACTGGAGGTTGTCTCTGTTCTGGTTCAAGATTTTTCTTTTCTTTTGGATGTAGTTTCCTAGTGGCTTATTCAGTTTAATTGTTAAAATTATCCACACAGAATCATCTGATGTTTTTGTACAGAGATATTATCTTGCCAAACACTTTTTTTTTTTTTTTTTTTAAAGTTTAGGAAACCTATTCTTACTTAGGCTAAAATGTAGCTCATCCAAGAAAATAGCCCTCATTTTAGCTATGGCTGGCTAAAACAAGGAACTGATATCTACAGGTAGAGTGAAAGAGATATTATCAGCTCGTCATTTCGTACAGTCCCAGTGTCATCAGCCAGAAAGGCATCCATCATCACACATCGTGTCTTGTGTGTTGGGTACCTAGGAGAACACACCAAAGGATCTGCTGAAAATGCATCGCTTTGCCAGAGGGCCTGCAGAGCTCCTTAATCCTTACAGAGTTGTGGATACTAGAGCTATGGTAAGAGATTGAATCAGAATCATGTGCATTTTTATTCTCATCTATTTCTGATTAAATTGTGCCTGATTGAGTCAGTCAGAAAAATCTGATATGATTGGCACAGAACATCTCAGAGATACTGTGTTGTGATGTAAGATTTTATTTTCATACACTCAATATCTTCCAGTAAATTGAAGGTGTCATTGATTAGTAAGAGTTAATTTATTTTTTTTTTAAAGCTGGTAGTTTTCTATGGCTTTTTTACAGAGAATGCTTTTTCTCTTATTTTTAATGTGCTGAAACTTCATGAAGAAACAAAAAAGAACAATTTGACAGAACATGCTGTTTTCATGGCATAATATAATTGCATAACAGTCACAGAACAGGAAGAAGTAATTAGATTACTGGTATAAGTATCATCAGAAATGGGAAACCTGTCAATTTTCATAACATTTTGAGAGTAACTGAAAAGACTGAAAAAGATTACTAAGTGTAAGAGAACTGGGATTTTACCTCCCACAGTTATTTTGCACTCTAATGGAACTATGGATCCATAGCATTAGCAAAATAATTAATTGTTACAAAAGGAGGTAAGAGTTGGGAACCTCCAGTCAAAAAATAAAAGCAAATGGTTCTATAAACTGTTTAGTAAACTATTGTTTTTCTTTATTTGGTATATCAAATATGGTTTGTAGGATTGTTCCTCTCTAAATTCAGACATCTCCTTAGAATGTATGGTAGCTTCACTCCTGCTTCAGCACACTCTAACAGTACAGAGACATGAAAGTAGATAAAGGGAAAACAAAAGGAATAAAAGCAGCAGAAGATGATAATAATAAAGAGGCAGAATAAAAACCAGCCTAGTGAAACTCTGTAAAACAAAGTGCATTTATGAAGTACAGTGACATAAGAAAGGAAAAGAGAATGGAAACATAAGGCAGGAAAACAGCATGTGGAAAGGAGGCTTGAAACAACTGGAATAATCATAAAATTTTTAGGGCTTGATTTATCAAATCTAAAATGGCATGTCAGCCACGGAGAGCAAAGTAAAAGAAGAGGCATCATTATTGAAGGAGAAAGTACCTGTAAAGATTTCGAGCAGCATAAATTGCACTGAAATAGAACAGGTCTACACTAAGATTATTGATGAAGGATTTTATGTCTCTAACTTCCTATTCAATGAAAGTAATATAGTCTAGTATACCCTTGAGATGTTTTTCGAAGAATATTTTTTGCAAAATCAGTGCTACCAATACTTAATGTGAACTAGGGAAGTCATGATTTTAACTTCAAGGGAAAAAAAAAGTTGTTTTGAGCACACCTACAAGTACTTGAGGGTTTTTTATGTATTTATATATCCGTTTTAGAGATTGCATGTCTACTGTGCCTTGGAATTTGAAAGATAATGCCCTGTTTATGATATTTTTTCTCCTAAGCTCTGTCTTCCTCAGTGGCTCAGCAAATTTGTATTGTGCAGGTCTCTGTCTTAGATAAAAATCAGGGAGATCTTCCAATTTCTCTTGATCCATCAGTTAATCTAATGACAATTCATTAAAACAGTGCCCTTATCCCAACCTCAGTGAAAATGCTGCAATCTTATCAGTGTGCTTTTCCCTTCCATATGCCTAAAAATAAGAACACAATGTTGGCAGTTAAATGAAGAGCTCTGTAGGCTCCCAAAACTTTAATTTCTAAGTAATTGTGTCCTGTCTCTGATTCACTGTGAGTTAGGCTACCTTAGGATACAAAAGGGAAAATCCTACACAAAACTACCTGCCATGAGGCTAATATGCCCAAAGATCTGCTGCTTGAGCTACAAGTCCTTGAGGATGTGTGTTATGCTAAAATTCTCCCGCTGGGAGCAGGAGGTGAGTGAAGGTGTCCCCCTGAGTCACACTGCGACATGCTTGGGCCAAAGGCTCCCACAGGCAGGAATTGCCTGGTAATTGATTGCAGCAGGGCTTCCTGCTGATTAAGATGCTTCTTGATGTGAATAATAGTGATAGATTGTCTTGGCTGAAAGAGCGTTTCAGCGTAAATCTTTAGTGTCAGTTTTTGAGGGCTCTCACTGATCCTGCTCCCGCCCCAGCTCATAGAATCATGGAATGTGCTGGGTTGGAAGGGACCCATCAGGGTCATCCAGCCCAGCTCCTGGCCCTGCATAGGACACCCCAAGAATCACACCATGTGCCTGAGTGTTGTCCAAAAACTTCTTGAACTCTCAGTCTTGGTGCTGTGACCACTTCCCTGGGGAGCCTGTTCCAGTGCTCAACCACCCTCTGGGTGAAAAACATTTTCCTGATATCCAATCTAAACCTCCCCTAACTCAGCTTCATGTTCTTCTCTTGGGTCCTGTCACTGGTCACCAGTGACAAGAGATCAGTACCTGCCCCTCTGCTTCCCCTTATGAGGATGTTGAAGACCTCAGCCACCTTTTCTCCAGGCTGAACAGACCAAGTGACCTCAGCCCTTGTCACAAGGCTTCCCCTCCAGTCCCTTCACCACCCTTGTTGCCTTCCTTTGGGCACCCTCTAATATCTTAATGTCTTTTTTATACTGTGGTGCCCAAACTGTCCCCAGGACTGGAGGTGAGGCTGCCCCAGCCCAGGGCAGAGTGGACAATCCCCTCCCTTGCCCGCCTGGCGATGCTGTGCCTGATGCCCCCAGGATATGGATGTCCCTCCTCGCTGCCAGGCCACTGCTGACTCCTGTTCAACTTTCCACCAACCAGGAACCCCAGGTCCCTTTCCATGGTGCTGCTCTCCAGCCTCTCATTCCCCAGACTGTCCATACATTCAGGGTTGCCCCATGCAAGGTGCAGAATCTGGCACTTGCCCTTGTTAAACTTCACACAGTTGGTGATCACCCATCTCTAATTTCTCAAGGTCTCTCTGCAGGCTCTGTCTGCCCTTGAGGGAGTTGACAGCTCCTCCCAGTTTAGTGTTGTTGGCAAACTTAGTTTTCCTGTGAGTTCTGCATCCAGAACATTAATGAAGGTGTTGAAGAGAATGGGCCTGAGACAGGGTCCTACAGAGCACCCCCAGATCCAGTGGTGTGCAGTAAAAAGTGAAAACAGCGCTGGTTCTAGCACTGCTGCTGTGGGTAATCTGCCTGTGCCTGGCAGAAGTTTTGTAAAACACAACCATGCCTGAGCTGCAGAATAGCAGCAATCAGCTCTTGTCTGCTCGTGTCAGGTCAATATGAGACTTGTCTGCCATTTCACAGAGCCGTTTTCTTTCCCCTTTGAAAAGTAATTAAGCTTATCTGTGATGTATATTCTCTGTGCCAAACGATCTGCTGTGGTGCATTGATTCATGTGGTCTGATTAGCAAAAACATCACCTTGCAGTGAAAAATGGAAAATAATTTCTGCTTTATCTTTCTGGTTATAGACGTAAGACTCAGTTTTTATTCTATGCTGTAAAAACTTATTTGAAGAACAACCCCCAATATGATTTGCTGAGATAATGAGCATAGGAAAGCTACTTAAATCTAAAATAAATATTGCAATAGATGAATGATAGAGACTGATCAAATATTTAGGCAATTAATGGTCCTGTAAATCGTTACTGTGAATTCTGATGCACTGTTGCTAGTCCTGCTGGACAATTATTATCCACTTTGTAATGGGATAGTACAGTATCTGAAGGATAAAAGGTTTCCTTAACATGAAGGTTACACATTATTAATTGCAAGAATGAAACAGTTCTCTGTCTCGTGGGGTTTTTTTCAGCAATCAGTGTGCCAATAAAATCCGATTTAACTCAGTAAATAGTAAAAAACTCAGAAATTTCCCACAGTCAGTTGCAGCATTGCTGTCTTAGTGAAAAAAAAGCCTTGCAAAAAGACTTGAAAAATATCTGTATGTGAGTGAGGAGCCAGAGATACCGGTTGAGATACAAAGCCAAGGGCAGCACTGTGCAGAAATACCAGCGCAGGTCCTTGGTGTGATAAAACCACATCCTGTGCTCACACTGCTGTCACTGAGCCCAGCTAATGCCGTATCAGATCTGGGATCAGGTCCCTCTGCACCCTGACCTTAGTGGCATGTAGAGCTCCGAGATGGCTGTGATTTTTTTTTTTCCCTACTTTAAGTCCGGTGTTGGTAATTTATTTGATTTAAAATAAGCATATTCTCAGATTATTTCATTGGAAAGNTATTTGATTGGAAATAAATTAATTTCCCCAAGCCTGTTTTGCCCGTGATGGCAATTGCAGAGTCATTTCTCCCTGCCCTTATCCTGACTCGTTTTATGTTATATATTCTCTTCCCTGTCCAGCTGAGAAAGGGAATGTCACTTATTTTCTTGATTATAACAAGAAATGATGTCTTCTTTAGCTTTTTCCTCTGAATGTTTTCTATATTAATGGGCTCAGTATCTCTTGGCCTGCTAGTAAATATCATCTGCTTTTCTGTAATAGGAGTAGAAGGTAAAACCCAGGTTTTTCAAAGACTTAAGAAGTGACTGGTATAAATTCTGAGATAAGCATGTGCAATTCCTGCCTCCTAGACATTTTGTTCACATCTCGTTTTTCTCAAAGTCCTTCAGTCCAGTTAAGAGCTATTTTCTTCCCAGTGCCAGTGTTTGTTTACGTATTGCACGTATCTGTGAGTGCAATTTCCATTTGATATTGCAAAGTTATTAATGTTACTTTAGCAAAGAACTTAAAATTTTGATGTAGAAGCTTAACTGATACAATGTCATCTGAGAGTGTTTATGATGAGGAATGTGTTAGAGCAGGAATTACAGAGTAGCTCTGACTGAGTGATTCCCTTCATTGTTATTTTGCTCAAGACCACATCCTTTCATGGTCTGAATAAAGCTACTTTGACAGGAGGCTGACACCAGGGTGTAAAGAACATCGTGCTTTCAGGTTATCATGCAATATTTTTAGGCTGCCCTTGAAACCACAGGTTTGTTTAAATGCATTAATTTAATTGTTGCTGAGTTTCACTATGGAGTGTGGCACAGAGAGAAAAGTAGAAAAGAAGTAAGCTGTTTTGTGGCTGTAGGTTTAAATGATAGTGCATCGTGTTACTGCTTTAGATACTGAAATGATGCACTGTTATGAGAAGGTTTTTAATTATACTATTAAAAATAACAAGAAGTACCAATTTTCTGGGGAAAAAATGCAGACGAAATAAGGACAGATTTTCACATTAAAAGGCTGAGGTCTCTCTGTAAAATTTCTGGGGATGTGCTGGTAAGAGCTGCTGATCTGTTTAAGAAGGTTAATGACTATGCTCCAGTAGGAAGAAGCAGTTCAGCTAATGCACGCTTCAGCAAATTAAAAACCCCTCTATTGCACTGAAGTATTTTATTCACATATTGTACTCTTGCCCTGTCCCAAGGAACATAAGATGGCTGAAACTCCAGCAGATTCCTGCACCTGGAACAACAATAAAAACCTCTGTTGTCGCCAGAAACATTGGAGTGGAATGCAGGTCAGAGGGGTGGAGGGGGAGCTCCCTGCTACCAGGTTCAGTGGCTAGACAGGTTTTCCTCATTACTGAAGTAATAAGACATGATAGGGTGTGCATTTCTGAGCTTTGGGGGTTTTCAGGTACTGTGACTTGATGCCAGAGAGAAATAACTTCAACAGCTGCAATAATGTGCCTGTGGCACAGCGCTGCCCACTGACACATGTCTCATTATAATATATATAACTGCGTTCTGGTGCAGCTCTAGTACAGGAAAGACAGGGGAGCTTTTTGATTATCCTTTACTTTAGGAATTGTTCTGCTTACGTTGGCCAGTGTTAAGTGTAGCACTAAAGCACAACCTGAAAGCAAAAATGTTTGTTGGAGCCTGTAAAATAAGAACATCATCAGTCAAAATCACTGAAATAAGGGAGAGGAGGATGCGCTGGTTTGTAGGCAGTGAGGAGACTGGAACTGAATCTTCCATCTGAAATGCCATGGCAGCAAGCACATGGACATAAAGCAGTGTTTTCAAATGCCTGTACATTTCAGCTGTTTGAGACAAACACTTTCTTCCTGTTCTTCTTGCTGCTGTCCCAGCACTCAGCAACTGGGAATGAACGGAGCTGTTAAAACTCAGCCCATTAGTGTTTCTGAGTGAATAAAGGAATGTTTTCCAGTCCGCTCTGGAATGAGAGCTGATCCTCCACCTTTCCTGGTTACCTTGCCTTTTCCCTAATGACACTTCACAGCAAACGTTAGACGGAAGGAAAAGTCGCTGTGACGGTGTGGGGTCAGAAATCCCGGGGTCAGTGAGGTAAAAGTGACCCAGGCAAGGTCACACCACAAACCACAAAGCAGATCCTGTGTTTCTCAGGAGCACATTCGGCAGGCCAGCCTCAGTGGGAAATGCACAGATCACTCACCCTCGGGGCTGTGCCTCTTAGTGTTGTTTGTGTATGGGAGGAGGAGGAATCAGGAATTAAAGGCCCTGTGGATTTGCTTTTATGAGAGAAGAGATCTCTTGCCAGTCCTAAAAGATGTACCTTGCTAGTGCAGGCCTGTGCAAACCCTCCGGTGAAAGGAATGAATTGCAATGTGTGGCTTTATAGGGTCCCTTCCTCAATTGTCTGAGGTTCTTGAGTAATAAAAAAGAGTAATTTGAGTTTCCCTGGTATTGCGTCCTTGTGGGGGGAAATTTTGCAAATGCTATCTCCTGTGTTTTTAACAACACAAACTTATTTCCCTCTTAAGCTATTCTGCAAAACTCTGAAAGATACTTGGTTCATCTCTGAGTATTTCCATGAGTTGTTTCCTACAAAGTAAATGGGCCAGTAACCAGAAAAGTCACTTTTTTCAACAACACTTCACTGTGTAGATTGTTACTTGTTCTCTCTCTTTGTAGTTTTACCTGCCTTACAAGATTTATGTGCTAAAATTAAATGGTGCTGCTTCAGTGTTGTGCTCTACAGAGACCTGTGTCACTTACCATTTTTAGTAGCTAGGAGCTGATGTGGAAGGATGCATTTAGGCTTTGTTTTCTGAGACAGCTAAAAATAGAATTGTTTGATAATATTCCATTATTCACCATGGTGCTACCTAAGGGGCTATGCAAAACTTCGTTTTGTTTTCAACTAATTTTCAACTAATTTGGACAATTGTCCAGAAGCTGATATGGTTAATAAATTACTAGGGCATTGTAATATCAGCAAATATAACTAGTAAACATGATTTTGAAAAAGTAATGATAGCGTAAAAAGAGTTATATCAAAAGTTTGTGGAAGCTCCCAAAGGTAATGCAGAAAAAGGCAATAACGAATAAGCCCCCCCTAAATCTATCAATACATTTTTCAGAGTGCAAACTGAATGCCTGGGACTGTCCCCGTGCCTGTTCTGTCAGTCTCCAACCTCCTTTTATTAGTCTTAGATAGAAGATAAACAACAAGACTGACAGCTTTGTGTCCTTTGGCATTTTTTGTGTCACCATCACAGAGTAAGAGGGTATTATGTCATCACTCAAGTCTGTCAGGTTTAGTTTAGTCTGCTGTTTGTCTTAACGATTGTTTTCCTCATTTTTTTCCCCTCAGCTGATACACATACCCTGTATAGATTGTATATTGTTGATGTTAACAGAAGCCATTTTTCAGAGGAGAGGTGTTTTTGACTTCAGCCATGGAAATGTCACACTTTTTTTTTTTTTTTTTTTTTTTTCCCCCTGTACACCAAAATAGAAATTAGCAAAAACAAGCATCTTCTGCACTCCATCAGTTCTGGTCTGTGCAGAACTTTTTCATAACTCATATATTCAAAGATTAATTGCATCAATATTGCAATCAATGAGAACTCTTACTTTTTTTTCTTATTTGTATTTTTTTTTATGAAAGCTTTGCTTAACAAAGTTCATTATATATAACTCATGTGGAATCTGTATAGACTTGAACACTGTACGTTGATAATTAGTGCCCAGTACCTACCTTTAATTGTATCATTTATGGATGAAATAAGAGAATCTTGGCTGGTGTTTGGCTTTTGAAAACAGTGAAATAGGTGTGATGGGAGGTGGAAGAGTCGACTTGGCTTTTGTTAATGACTTTGTAACACGTTAATTTAATGAAAAGTAAAATTTTTCCTCCCCAGAGATGCCACAGGCTGGTTCCACAGAAAAGCAGAGGTACCTACAGGAAATATCTGCCTCAGATTACACATTCAGACTCTCTGAGAAATGTGTGGAAAGAGCAAGACAAATTAGGAGCAGAGCACTCTAAAGGCAGCAAGCTGAAGCAGAAGACAAATAAATGTAACACTATGAAATCCTAATGAGGAGGAATGAAAACTGGACAAGCAGCTTTAGCATAAAGGATACTATTTAGTGCTCCTTGGGACTCTCCACTTTTCTCTAAAAGTAGTATGTAAGCCAGGTTGAGCTAGCAGGTAGGAAACACAGGAAAAAAATATTTAAATCGTTCCTTCAATTAGTATGTATTTATACTTAACATGTATACAGTGTGTATTCACACAAAGTAGGACAGTTTCGATGGAGACTTTTATTGGCAAATGTCCCAAAGTCCAGTGGTGATGGCATGCAAATAGATGGTCAGGTGAGGTGGAAATTCTGCAATCTGCCCCTTCTGAGCAGGGCTCTCTAACCACACCTTTGGGGGTCACAGTGAGTGGGAAGTTTTGGGAAAATCACAGTTTGCCAGAGGAGACCTCACAAGTCATTCTGAGGATGACTGGTGGGTGAGTTCCTGGGTAAAATCAATGGAAGAGTAGTTCGTTTGGGAATTGTCCTGATGGAGAAACAGAACCTATCCTCCACTCCCTATCCAGGTAAATGGCCCAGGAGAGTTCAGGCAGGTGCCTGGAGGCTTTTGTACCTTCTCAGAGACTTGAGCTCGGCAACTCCGCTCTGTACCTGTCATTGCATAATTGAAGGATTTCAGCAGTGCCCAGAGGTTTTCCTTAGGCACAGGGATTCATGTTTCTGATGTTTGCTGTAGGTTTTTTTTGTGTGTTAATTCATCCCAAGCTAGAGCTAGGTGCCGTTCCTTAATAAATAACCAGAAATATCAGAGACCAAATGAGGGTTCAGAGTGCCAGTGAGCTGCCTGGGTATTGGAGTGGCTTTTTGACACATCTGTCTCTGCTGTCAAATTTATTCCAGTAGAGATCACCTTACAAGATGATACTTGATTTACATTACCTGATTTGTTCTGTAATGGGGGAGTTCAGAGTCGAGTCCTTGATTTCATTTTGACAGGGAACAATATATCTTTAATTTTAAAATGGATGATCAGCGCCTACATTCAGAGAAGTTGGCTACCACAATCCCCATTGCAGAGCAGTGTAATCATCATTCCCATCCTACTTTGTCTGTTGCAGTCAGAAATGTTTCATCCTGGCTCATTTGTAGCTGTCTGTCTTGGAGCTAGATAGATACACCTGAGCCAGATCCTCAAGTAGTCCCACAGTCTTTCCCCCTCCCTTTCCTTTCATTTCCTCTGAATTTAAGCAGTCTCCAAGGAACTTTACCCTCTAAAGTGCCATTGAGGGAGACAAAGGCATTTTTTGCCCCTTTTTGGCTCTAATCCACTTACTGTTCCATGTCTGCTGGCAGAATTAGGAAGACAGATTTGCACATGAGGAAAAAATTTTGTCTTCATCCCCTGGAGAGAAACCTGGTTTCAGACTCTTCTAATTATTGGTGTAAGGCTCATGATCGAGATTTTACAGTAGGAACCTCCCTATGGTCTCCTACACAACTTTACAGTGCCTTGGAGTTAGTGTTAATCCATGTGGCTCTGATTACCCTTCACCTGACTGTGAAGTTAAATCTGCTGCTATTCTTAAATTTATAGGATTGTAGTTGTCTGTGCTAGAATGGTTTTATAATTTTTTTTTTTTTTTTTTTTTTTTTTTTGGGGGGGGGTGGGTTTTGTTTTTTTTTTTTTTTTATCTTTTTTGGGTAATTTTTT